>JABWTJ010001089.1:0-136165 GCA_016801875.1 Solanum sitiens
GAGTGGTTGCTTATGCGTAGAGATAATTGAAAGTTGATGAAAAGAATTGTCTTAGTTATAACTTAAACATGGTGGTGGTGGTGCTTGCATTAAAATTGTAGAGGCATATATTTATAGTGTGTAATGCGAGGTGTTTTAGTATAATATTTAATAAGAGGAATTTACATTTAATACAATGGATATGGAAGTTTATCAAAGACTATAGAATGATTATTGGTTATCTTTTGGACAAAGTGAATGTGATAGTAGATAACATAGGATTTTTAATACAATGAGTATGGATAGTCTACCTTTGTTAAAAGGAGGTGAGATAATGCTTATGGGAGAAGATTCGTGTTCGATACTTTGGTGGTGGAACTTTGTGTAAGACTTATATTACGATAAGATGTTACAAGGAGAAGTCAAGCAGAAAATTCTTGGTGGTGAGTGATTTTTAAGGATATAGAATTTATTTATGTTCTTCCAGTATGTTAGCTGACTAGATTAATCATGAAATAGGTCGATAGTTTAGATTTTTATTCATCCATAGGCGAGGCAATTGGGTATATTTTAACTTGTAGCAATATAATCGATCGTATCGTATGAAGGGATTGGATTTGTATCTCGTGTTTGAATTGTTATAAAGTAAATTATGAGCACTAAAATCATGAAAGTATGAATTAAATGAGGCTTATACAAGAGTTGGAGTGGAAACATATTGCTATAGATTTTGTGGTAAGGTTGCCACGTATTATGTGTAAGTTTGATATTCTACGGGTTATAGTGAATCGAGTGACCAAGTCTATATATTTCATATCAATTCAGACTACTTATAGTTCGGAGAAGTTAGTCTAAATCTACATCCGAGAGATAGTTTTGTTGTATAGAATAACCATCTCTATTATTATTTTTAAGGTGCATAATTTATATCTCATTTCAAAAGGTTTATGCTGAAAGAATGGGGTACTCACGTGGATCTTGGGATGGTGCATATGAGATTCAATATTACTTAATTGGAGTCTTTCTTATGAGGAGAAGCCGATAACTTACATTGAAGGGAAAATTATGAACTTGAGATCAAAATAAGTTATTTCAAGGGATGAATATGCTACTTGAGAGAGTGAGTTGGACACGAAGATAAGATTTTCATTTTTTTTTGTTTTAAGCATTCAGTTACTTTTGCTTTTAACGTTCGAGGACGAACGTTTATTTTAGTGGTAGATGATGTAACGACCCGCTAGGTCGTTTTGAGAACTAGGACTATTTTGATTCCTTCCGAAAAATTTAAAGGGGTATTTTAAACTATTCAGTAACTACAATTTTATAGTTAATGATTCTTTTTCCTAAATATTTAATATAGTGATAGTTAATGGGCCAAGTGTGTAATTTAAGTATTTCCTATACCACTTGGCCATATAATTATGTTAAGTTAGTGGGATATCCCACTTTCAATACTTAATTAGCTATTGGAAAAAAAAAAAAGGGAAGATGCAACGTGGTCCCTTCCTGGTTGAATTAAATTGTTATGGTGGAAAAAGTAATCATTAGGAATGATTACTTTCATTATTAAAAGGCTAAATTGGATGGGAATTGAATTGTGTTCTAAAAAAATAAAATAAAAAATGTACCGTCATTTGAGAAACCTTATTTTGGGTTCTGCCAAAAATTCTTGCTATCCTTAGATGTTAGACGTATGATATTGTGTTAGTATTAGTATATTAGGATTTTTGGAGAGGTTAAGGTTCAGTTGATTTTAGCAAATATGATAATTTAGCATATAAACTATATCAAGATTTGGAGCTTCATTAGAGATATTAGTGAGTTTAAGATCTATGATGGACATATAATAATTTGAATGTCTACAAACTTGCTTACTTACGAATATTGTATCATTGGTAGATTGAGAATGTTCCGAAACTTTGCGAAAGGGGAAGAAACCATTTTGAGGATTCGTGGCACGAGTTCGGCATTTAAGGTATGTTAAGACTTTTTAGACTTGTTGAAGGACGTTTTCCTAATTAAAGATTAAAAATGAAATCGACAAAGGGGTAAGGGCGAAAGATGGGGTCTCGTACCAATGGTGTGACGGGCATTGGTACGAGTACCGGTGTTATAAAAGGGAAAGTTACAACTATAGAATGTGGATTGTAATTTGAGAATGCCAAAGCATATGGGCATTAGCTGATATATTATTGACTTGAAATCCTTGTGTGATTGTGTTTTCTTTATTACACCCGTATAGTTGTGATAATTGAGGTGATTATGTATTATGTTGATACTTGATTGATTGATGTGCATCATCATCCCCTTATTTGAAATAATATTGTGTACATGCATTGACATGAGATTGAGTATAAGTTGGGCACGTGGAGATCATCCGTGCTGGGGATGGTGAGATGTTAAGATTGTAAATTGGGCACGTGGAGACCGTCCGTGCGGAAATTGTTGATTTTATGATTGTGCGTTGAGATCGTCCGCACAGACACGTGGAGATCGTCCGTGTCGGTATATGGACCTCGCGAGTCCCCCATGGGTCATGAACTCTCGATGTATTTTCGAGGAGTATCATGTATATACGGTTAAGAGAGTACTGGGTATTCTGAGACATATCATTTCATGGTGTCATATTGCATTGCATCTCATGACATCCCTCATTCTTGGTGATTATATGAATTATTTGGTGGTTGTAAGTTACTTGATGTTTGCTTACCTCTATTTGATGAAATTTGACTGGTAAGTGTAATATAGACTTGTATAACTAAAGAATTGATTTTTCTTATATAAACTCCCGTCACTACTTCTTCGTTGTCGGTCAATGAGATATACTGGGTACACGTGGTTTCGTACTCATACTACACTTGCTGCACTCTTTTGTGGTGCAGATTGGATTCAACTTCATGTGCTTTTCGTGGAGCTTTCGTAGCTGAGTTTTGTGGTGAGCTACTTGGCTATTATGTGGCCCGCACCTCCTTCTACGTCTCTAGTTTTCAATTATTTTAGTATTTAGGGTATTCCTTGCGTTTAGGTTGGTTATTTAGTTTCAGACTTTTATCGTAGTTTAGAGGCTCTTGTACTTATGACACTAAATCTTGGGATAGTAAATTTAGATTTCCGCATTTCATACTTGTAAATGACTTAGTAATTGGATATTATGTTTTCGCTTATTTTTCTACTTAAAATATTGAATTGAATCGATAAAAGTATTTTGGCTTACCTATCGGTTGGGAACATAGGTGCCATCACGACTTGTGATTTTGGGTCGTGACATTTTTTCACTTCCTTTTATCCATTCTTTAGGTTTTCTTTGTTTATTATTTACTCTTTTTGCTCCTATTTTATTTCCACATGGTGTAGTAAACCACCAATGAGTTTTTGTTATAATATGAGGATACAATTTTTCTAAAAATGGCATTCCTAATAACATATCTTTTGTTGTAAATTCAAAATTATACATTTCTTCTATTATCAATATTTTGTCCCATATTTGTATTTTTATATTTTTTGCTTTATATGTAATCATACTACTTTCATTATTAAATCCTGTTACTACCATAGGTATTTTTAATTTTTCCCATTTATCTTCTGGTAAACAATTATATTTACATATATTTGTCTCTGCTCCTGTATCTATCATAGGTGTGTAATATCTGTTGTGATATCCTTCTACAATAATTTTTGCAAGTATATATATTTTCATTATTCATTGTATTCTTTAATAACTATTTTCTTATTTTGGCAAGTTATAATGAATTGTTCATCTTCTATTTTATATGGTTTAACTTTATCTAACCATTTTATTCCTAAGGTAATATTTTGATTTCCTTGGTAAATTTTAAATGGTATTACTAATGGTATTCCTCCTATAATTATTTCTTTTTCTGTTATCTCTTCATTTATATTTACTATTTCTTTAGGTAATCCAGGGCATAATTGTCCTGTTTTTATAATTTCCGTTTCTAATACTAATTCTCTAGTTATATAATTCTCTTCTTGTCCTGTATTTATTAATATTTTATATCTTCTTTGATCTATTATTCCGGTTATAAAATAATGATTGAGTGTTTCTTCTTCTGTATTTAATATTTTAGGAATTTCATATTTTCTTTTAGATGTACTGGCTCTTGATGAGGTAGTTCTAATTAATGTATTTGGTACACTTGAAGTACTCAATCTTTCTTTTACTATCTCCAAATCTTCTTCCATGTCAATTTCTTTATAACTATAGTCATTGTTATCTATTATAGTAATTATTTGTTCAAAAGGGTTTTCTATTTTTATTCTATCAATTTTATTTTGTGCCATTACTTTATGTTTTGTTGTTAATATATATAAGTTTTTACATCTTGCTGTAAATATTTTACTACCTGGTGCTAATTCTATTCCAGATAATTTCCAATATAAAACTAATGATTTGTCTATATTTCTATCTGTTAATGCTATTGAATAATTAGCACTTATTATAAATTTAATTTTTTGGTATATTAAATTTCCTTTTACTGCACTAATTACACTTTTTTCTATAGGATGTAATATTCTATCATCTGCTAAATATATTTCAATAGGTGTATCTATTTCTTCTCTAAAACATGCTTTTATTAGTATTTCTGTTCCTCCTAAATGTACATATTTTATAGGTACTTTAGCTTTTATATCTTGTATTTCTTTATTTATTATTCTCTTATTTAATATAGGTATTTGTGCTTTTCCTTTTGTATATTTACAATCTACAATATGTTCTTTTTGACTAACTACATAGTATTCTTCTTTTTGTCTTTTAAACCAATTTTTTAAAGTAGGTATCTCAAGTACTTTATCTACGCTTAAATCTAATTCTTTATTTTTTATTTGTTGAAAATTTTTATTATCAAATATAATTTTTTGTTCTACTGATTCTTCATTTTGATATTCTTCTTTAGATATTATTTTTATGTCTCCTTCAGTCATTATATTTCTTCATTTATCATTTCATTATTTAATTTCATATCTATTTCTATATCTTCGGATTCAATTTCAATGTCAGATAATTCATATATACTATCATTTTAACTTAATTCATAGTCTATATAATCTATCTGCATATATTTTCATCATCCATAATTATTTCTACAATTTGTTTACCTTTTAAATTTTTAGGTAATTTACAATCTCTAGCTAAATGTCCTAATTTTCCACAATTGTAACAAGTACAATCTGATAATTTTCTTTTTGGTCTATATGGTCTTTTTATTTTATAATTTTTTACATAATATCTTTTTCTTGGATTTTTATATTTATATCTGGTTTTAGTTTTTCTATAATTTTTATATTTTCTAGGTTTTTTATAATATTTATCTTTACAACCAAATTGTGGTGCTATTTTATTTTTGCAACATGCTAAATTTTTAATTAATACTTTTTCCATTTTTATTTTTTCTTTTTGGGTTTCACATAATTGTATAAACCATTGTTGTAAAAATTTTATTCTAGCTCCTAAAGTATCTGTTATTCCTTCATTATTCCAATCTTTAATTACGTTTGTACTAAATGGTTCTGGAAATTTTGTAAAATATTGTTGTCTTATTTCTTTTGCTTCATCTATATTATATCTTGCTTTGTAATAATATTCTTTAAATGCACATGTATATTCTTGTATGTAACACATATTACATATTGCTAATTTTGACATTAGTTGTCTATTTATTATTTTTTCTTTATTTTGTTCCTTTATTTCTGTAGTCATACCTCCAAATTCATTTCTTATGGCTAATTCATATTTATCTAATATATCTATATTTGTTGTTGATGTTGATCCATCTATTTTTTTATCTCTCCTAAGTGTTGCTATACTTTCTGATGGTAAATTTTCTATCCATAATTTTGTTGTTCCTACTAATGTTCTTTCTATATATCTTGGTGTGTCTTTTACTGTTATTTTGTTATCAACTAGCTGTTTAGATATATTTCCTACCCATAATAAAATTACTTTATTTATATCTATTACACTGTCTAAATCTAAAAAGTTATTTTGTTCAATTATTGGTCTAGGTATCCATTTTTTATTTAATCTACTATTCCATATTGCGTTTGCTCTGTCTGATCTTTCATAACTTTCTGTATAATAAGTTGGTGTTGATCTTGTAGGACTATTCCTAGGACTATTATTTGGAGTTTTAACTCTTGATGTACCTGGTTTATTTATATCTCCTGTATTTATTTCTAATTTTTTCAGTTTATCTACTTGTTCTAGAAGTTTGTATATGTTTCACTTATATCACTTATTTCTGAATTTTGATCATTCATTGTATCTAATTCGTTTATTTCATCATTGATTTCATTGATTTCAAGATTTTCATTTTCATTTAATATTTGTTTCATTTTATTTATTTCACTAGTCAATTCAACTTCTTTTTCTTTTTTTTTTCTATTTGTTTTTCTTTTTGTTTAGTTTCATATAATAATTTTAACTGAGCTAATTCTTTTTCTAATTCACTTATTTTTGTATTTTTTGTTTCTTCTATCTTTTGTACTTCTTGTTTTGCTTGTGATTTTATTTTTTCAATTTCTTTGGCTTTATCTATTTCTTCATTTTCTTTTGTTATTCTTATAATAGCTGTTAAACTATCTTCTAATTTTGCTGTTTCTTTTTCTAACATTAAATATAATTTATCTTCTATTTTTTTATATCTTCTATTTGTATCCCTAGGAATTCTATCTGTGATTTCATAATTTCTGCTTTCTTTTTACTTAGGCTTATGCCAGACTGTTTAATTATAGATATGAATTTTTCTAATAAATTAATATGCTCATCTTGTGTTCTTGAATATAATAATATATCATCTATATAAACTATGCAATTTTCTAATTGATTAAAATAGTTATCCATAAAATGCTGATATCTACCTGGTGCATTTTTATATCCAAATGGTAAAACATTTCATTCATAGAAACCTTGTGGTACTGTGAATGCTGTTAGTTGTTTAGATTCTTCTTCTAGTTTTAAATGATAAAATCCTGATTTACAATCAAATTTACTAAAGTAATTATATCCTTGTATCTGTCTTATTTTTAATATCTTATTTGGTATAGGATAATTATAAGTTTTAGTTTTGGCATTTAGATTACGGTAATCTATAACCATTCTACTTTTACCTCGTTTTTGTTCACTATGTTTATTTACTATAAAAGCCGGACTTGTATGTTTACTATTACTCTTTTGTATGTAATTATTTTTTAATAGTTCATCTATATGCATTTTAAATTCTTTTAAATCATCAAAATTATATTTTAATGGTTTTTGTGTTATTATACTATTTTCATCTATTAACTCAATTTTTACTTTTGTCTTATGTTTTTCCCATCCTTGTAATGGATTTTCACTGTATAATATTTCTAATTGTTCATTAATTATTTTGACCTTATCTATTGTAAATATAATAATTTCTAGTTGGGTTATTTGTTTGTTATTTATATTTTCCATTTCTTGGTTTATTTTTTCACTTCCTTTTATCCATTCTTTAGGTTTTCTTTGTTTATTATTTACTCTTTTTGCTCCTATTTTATTTCCACATGCTGTAGTAAACCAACTTTTCTTTGTATTGATATTACTTTACTACTTACTCCTGCAAATATATTTTCTTCTAATCTTTCTTTTTTAAATTCTAATTCGTATCTTTTTTCATTTATGTTATCTAGCAGTTGTTGTTTATATGTTTCTCTGTCCATATTGTTTCTTTAAATAACAAATATATTTATATTCTGTTTTGGAAATTATATCTATCAACAGATTTTCTTTAGTATCTTTTTTAGTAATTTTTAATAATTCATATTTTATATATAAATTATTTAACTTTTTCTTTATCTTTCTTACTTTTCTTTCTATATTATTATTTACTTTTTTCATTTTTTAAGAAAATATTTTTTCATAATATTCTTTTTTAACTAAATTTAATCTTTGTATTTCTTTAGCATTAGTTTCTATATATTCTAAATATTCTTCTTCTCTAAGATATATATATATATTTACATTTTCAATTAATAATTTTTCTTCTAGCTCTATCTTTTCTTTAGTTTCTTTCCATAATTGCAAATATCTATAATTTATCATTGATCTCTATATAATTCTAGATCATCATATAAATAATCTATATCAAAATCATCTGGTATAATTAATTCTGCCCAATCATGAATTGTTTCTTCAATTATTTCGTATGTTACTAATCTATCATAGATTATTCTTCTTATATCAGCATCAAGATCTTTCAATATATAAAATAATAATATCATGTAGGTGTCGTCGATGGCACTGCATTTTTCCTGCACGTTTTTAAGTTGGTCTTAACTAATTAATTAAGGGGTTATGTCATTGGTTAGGGGTTTAAGGGAGTCTAATTAAGTTAATTAAACCCCCATATAAAGACCCCAACCCCATTAGATTAATTACAACTCACAAAACAAATCCTCTTCCTTCTCTCTTCTTTCTCTTTCTATTGGAAGACACCATTGAAGACCAAGCTAGGGAAGGGTTTTGGGGGCTGTAAAGGGGAAATTTCACCATCAAATCTTCATCAAACGTTTAGGTATGGGATCTATTCACCTTAGACACTTCTTTCCTCAAAGGGTTCATTCAAAGTTTTTCTAAAAATTGAGTTTTCAAGTGGGTTTCATCTAATGTCGAAATGGATGTTGTGAACTAAGTTTCTTATGCTTTATTTAGGATTAATGGATAGATTAAAATGTAATTTAACTTGATTATGATAATTGTTGATGTTTAGGTCTAAATTGTAGAACATGATGTTATTATGATTAGATTGAGATGAATTCTAGGTCTATCATTCTAGTTATTGAGATATGGGTTTAGGTTGTGAAGTATATTGTGAAATTGACCTAAGTATCTTGTCTTAAGATATAATTTAGTATTGAATTGTGTTATAATGATGCCATTGGTCTTTTTATTCTATTGGATATCATTGTGTGATGATGTTACTCCCCTAACTGGTTTGAGTTATGGGTTGATGGTAAGACCTTGATGATGAACTATAAAGGAGACTTGGTAAGTATTGTGATCCCTATACTTTACTTCAAACTATGGTTAACTGTGATTAAGTCATGACGTTGTAATGGAGTATGCCTTGTTTAGGATTGATTGGGTGGTATGATGTTGAATTGAAATATCTTGACTATTGTGGTAAGGTCGATTAAGATGAAAGGTTATAAGGATGTCGATGACTACCCATGTGCCTTATTATGAATGAATATGTAAATGTGTTAACCTTACTTATATGGATTGTGATGAAAGGATTATACTCATGCAATTCCTATTGAGCTATGATGATGATGATTATACAATGGCTAGACCCTATGACCTAAACTAAAATGAAGTAATGGTCTATGTCGGTTATGGCAAGTGTTCCCTAAACTAAAATGAAGTAATGATGTATAAACTAACTAGAGTGACTTGAGCGGTTTGACTTAGCTTAGGTAGGGGTATGTGATTCTACATATGCCTTTCACTAGTTTGCCTTGATGGGAAATTTAGGAGGTTGATATTATGTATGTGTATGATGATAAATGTAAATGATATAATATGATGATGATGATGCTTATGAAAATGTAATTGGTACTTATTGTTAAAGTATGGTTTTATGTATACTTGAAGATTATATTATGTGAAATGGGTTATTAGTCATGATTCTTGTTGGGTTACTTGATTGAGTAAGGTTATGGGGCTTTGCTTGGTCATTTCACTTGATGACTTTATGGGGATTCATGATTGGTTGTCTTGCTTTATTACGTTATGATAAACTATTATTCATGCTTGTGGTGGTAATACTTAATGATAAAGTTGTTTTGGATTATGGGTTCAAGTATGTTAATATGCATATAACTTGCTTTGACTTGTTGAACATGTCTTTAGTGATTGGTATGGTTTGCTTGATTGTGCATAAGACTTTCAAAAGGTAAAATGGCATGATTTAACTAAATGTCCTTTTTAGCATGATTTGGTGTTATATGTGCATATGGTCTCATACTTAGTACAAGTGGCGTACTAACCCCATTTTCTCCCTTTTTCCTAAACATTTTATGTTCCGGTCGTTGAAGGCTCATTCGACATGAATTGAAGAAGATATGGATATTCTCTACCATCCAAGTGTGTAGGTCCTCACTTTCCGAGGGCGATGCCATTATCTAGCTTATGGAGTTGTTTTACTTTTAAGACTCTTATGTTCTTTCTATTTTCATTCGGGTACGAATTTATATAAGCCTATATGTGGCTTCTTTACATTGATGTAGGGCTATACCAAAATTTCTATGATCGTTTTAGATGGTTATGAGATGAGACAATCTTTAGACTTCTATCTTATATATATATATATATATATATATATATATATATATATATATATATATATGTATATATATATATATATATATATATATATATGTATGTATGTATATGTATGTGCAATAAAAGTAGAAGACTATGTAATCTTCTTATACGAAGGGTCTATGTATACTCGATATATATATATATGTGTATGTAGAGGTCTATGTAAACCTCAATGTAGAAGTAGTAAAAGTTCTTAAATTTTCTGTATTTTTGACATATGAATGTTATGACGAATGCTAAGAGGCTAGTCTTAGTCCTCAAAGAGGACGACGACGCCGTTTACGTCTAGGGGGTGCTCCCCGGATGTGAGAACACCAATGGAAGGTGTTCCACTAAGCCAAAGTAGAACCTTAACATACGTCCTATAATCCTAAGTGAATTCACTTGCTAGATCCTATGTGGCAAGCATAGTTTATGGAACTAAGAGATAGGTATGATCCCTCTGCATGCCATTTGGCAATTGGAGCCTCATATCATGAGAAAACATGGGTGAACCCCTTACTCAAGGGTAAGCCACCACCTCTTGTGTATCCATAGGTGAGTATTCCTCTAAGGGAAGTCAACACTCTATAAGGAACAAATGGTGAGTCTTTCTCCAAGGGAAGTCAACACCTCTCATTGTTAAGTTCACTTGGTGCTAAACTAAGTTCCTTTTATTGAAAATCCTTTATTATAATTTTCATAAAACATAGGCTTAGGATATTTGTTCCTCATATGCTTATAGCATATTCAAGCACCTATCTAGTTTTAGAGTACTCTTGGGCACACCTTTCAAGGCCCCTCTATTGACCAGATCTTCATACATGTGTGTGTACTTATATGTGAGCAAACCTTTCACATAACATATAAATGTCACACATGATCATATATCAATGCATTAGTCTATAAGTATAACTATATGAGTAATCCTTTCATATAAACACACTAAGACACTGTGCACATTCATACTTCATCATACAATATAAGTAATATTCATAATATGTCAATACATCCATTTTCATGTACATAGAAATCAAACCTAGAAATTATCCTATCAAGGTACACATGTGCAATGCATAGACAAGGTCCCATACCCTTGCCCATACTAGTACACCTATCAAGTCATCCTTGTTAAGGAAACACACATCATACTTTCATATACATAAGCTTAACATGCATATTAGTAGACATTAGTGCTTATGAGAATTACCTTTTCATTTAGACACCATGAACTTTTAATACTTTAAGCATGCATGAAGTGTGAGTATGTGTGTACATTGGTTGACATGATCACATAATGTCTATCAACAACACATTGAGGCAGCCATACTCTTAAGACCATATTACACTTTCAAGTATAGACCATACAACATAATTTAGCATAGGGGACAAGACTATCTTCACATTACACTTTAAGACTCCTAACATTAGCTATTCACACATTCACATAGGGGTACATGGGTAGGGGTCATCAATCCTTAACACTTCATTAATGGCAGCACCTACACATGATTTTACATAACCAGTTACATGCTCATAACAATAGTAAAATAACCTAGATTCACAATTAAAGTAGAAGACTAGGAACAAGTTACATATAAGGTGATCATCATAACCTCTCATTCATATATTCATCAATTTTCCTTCAATGTCATGGTCAACACATATATAATGACAATAAATTAAACACTGCCACCATAAGTGGACCATACCACACAATGCCATACAAGGCTTCAACAACTACAATAATATAGAAAAATAAAGAAATAGAAGAGTAGAGCAATTCTTACCAATCCTTTAGCCTTTGATCATCATTGACTATTACTACTATTTCATCAATAAATCAAGTATAGGCAGTAGCTAAAGTGCCATAATTATATATAAAGTCATGTATAAGCTACTACAGTATCATGCTACAACTAGTACAACACATTAACATACTAGAAGGTAGAAGGACATAGACCATTAACCAATTTCACTTGCATGGATTATAAATCATATTTCATTAATGTTATCAATATAGGGAAGTGGCTAAATATACACTTAACATATCAAAATCATGCTTAAATCCCTACAAGATCAAGATACCAACATAGGCATTAAACTATCAATTCACTAGAGAGTAGAGAAAATAGGCAATGCTACTGATTCACTAAAGCCTTGATCATCAATCATATTTTTAACAATAATGTACATGTTACGGAGTATCTAAATATATCAGTACTCAAAAGGAATCATACTTCATCTAACCAAAAATTGAGATCACATCTCATACATAGTATTATCAATCGATAGACTAGAAGAACTTAGATCAATTTGTGCCAATCCTTCTTTACTTTGATCATACGAGATTCATATCCATAATTAAATCATAATATTAACCTAAAACAGTAGCTACAATCATCTTAACATAATCAAAATCTTACAACAATCACCATGAAGCCGAACTTACAGTGAATACATAAAACATAGACTAGTTTATTTCAAATCTTCATACATTGATCCACATGGATAATTCATCAACAATTAACTATCAATATAAATACTAGATAGTAGACATAAGAATTTTAACATTATTTAATCACAAATCGATATGCATAAAATCAAGATCATAAAGCCATACATAGGCTAAAATCGAGTTCGTGAAAGAGCATGGGCTCATCATGCAATTGGATTTAAAACCACGTCAAAATCAGTAGATAATCATCAATACATTCATATCATGCTTTTGAAATCTATTTAAGAAAGAACCTGTGGCTAGATTGAAGAAGAAGAGATTTAATTATGGACCTTCTTTGAAAACTTTGAGATTAACTCTCCAAGTGAAAGGTTACTTAGAGATGAAGGATCACCATACCTTTATTACATGAATAACCCATTAAAAATTTGTGAAGAACCCATGAGAATCCAATCTACAAGCTGACCTTGAACTTCACCTTCAATGGAGATTCTTAAAGAGGATATTTTGGGAGAGGGAGGTTTGATTCTGAATGGAGGATTGGGTATGGATTATTCACGTTTTTAATCAACCTAATATACCCAAAAATATGTAAATAAACCTCCTAGGGTCAGATTAGCTCGTGGGGTAAATTTCTCATTCACCCCATACTTGGCAGCGTGCATGGCAATTCTGCAGGCCTACATCGACGGACACAGTTGACGCCTCGTTGGCCCATCGACGGGACGTTTGTGGCTTCCCTCATTGGGTTTGAGGTTGTCCTGTTTCCAAACCTTCCCCAGGATAATTTTCCATCAATGCCTCCCCATCGATAGGGTGTTGGCGTACTGACAAGGCGTCGTTTGGCTCGTCGATTGACACTGCCAAGGCAATGTCTCGACAGCCTTTGGGTCCTTCTTGTAGGCCCTTTTGTGGGGCCCTTTGGAAGTCGTACCCCAAGGTTTCCAACATAAATACAAACATTAACAAGTTGTAGACCTTACACATCAGTTTCACCCAAAACAATTACATGTAACACGTCCAAACATGCTAGTCCCCATCAAGACACACACATGCATGTCTCAAGGACTATATTTCGAACATCTTGGACGTTCTTGGACGTTTGACCTCAAAACTTCATGAAACTCCATAAATTGATTATAAACATCATTGTTACTCATTTAAGGACCTCATAAGCTCATGATACCCACATAAGCACATAAAAACACATAAGGCCCCTTAGGTGACTGGTCGTCGAACATCTTGGTCGTCCCTTGACGTTTGACTTCCAAATCACCTCAAAATTTACACACTGACTAAATACCATATTATAAAACATTTTAGGACCTTTGAACCTTATGAAAAATATGTTAGTATCTAGAAACCCTAACTCATTTTGGGGTTCTTACACATTCATATAAGAAGGATATCATTACGGCTCTCGACTTCAAGGTTCATAACCTTACCACTAGGTTTAAGGTTCCAAGTACATGACCTTCTTAACATCATTTAAGGTCCCACATATCATTCATTCATACATGAAAAACGTGCACTAAACTTACCTAGTCAAGACATCTCATATTCACATATCATTCATACATGGATCAAGTAAGGGACACAAGTCTACCAAGACAATACACAACATACATTACTTTATTAAATATAGCATATCTTTCTTTGAAGCACTTACGAATGATACTTATCATATTTCTTTCATTCTATACATTACTATAATATAATCAATATTACCATTATAGACTCATATAGTCAAGTAGGATACAATCATGAATCAACTCTAAGACTACACACACGAACACATAGTCATAGTCTAACATGGTCACCTAACAACTTCAATAGAAGAACACATACTTTCACATTACTTTAACATGTATGTAGATATCATCAAACTTCACATAATCAACTACACAAATCATCATATTACTTCAAGTAGTTGCCGAGAAGGTCATGATCATCATAATACATAAAGTAACGCTGACAAGGCCACATCAATCACATAACACTGCCACCATAAGTGGACTATACCAATCACAACATAATTCAAGAGCTATATTACATAGTAAAGAGAATTAGGTCAGCGTACAACCAATCCATTCTCTCCGCTTCAATCCTTAGTTAAATTATCCAATTCAATACCAATAGGCCCTTACCCACGAATATGATCATCAATTCAATACAAAAACCATAATACTCAATGAAACTTGGCCAATTCAATATAGATTTATCAATCTAAGACAACCTATACATCAATTGAATACAATTCTTACATCATTCAATAGCCTATAGAAAACTACACTAGAATTCAAAATCATTAAGAAAATATTAAGTAACCCATAATGTAGTCAAAATCTAGGTGTAAGATCTCGAAAATGAATTAAATGAACTAGAGACTAACATTGTTTTCAAGATGTTCTAAGGTCCTAAATAAGTCTATTATATAGTATTGAGGCAGTATCTAAGATTTTAGGTGCATTGGAAGTCAAACGTAAAGGCACGACGAAGACGTTCGACGACTAAGTCACATAAGTTCCTCACATGTGGTTGTATGTGTTTATGTGTGATTAATGAGATTATATTGTCCTTAAATGAGTTTATATGGTGTACAAATTCAGTGTGTCAAGTTTCGTGAAGTTTGGAGGTCAAACGCTCAAGAACGTCCATGACGTTCGAAAGATGTGCCTTGAAATGACCTTGTGCGTCAAGGCATGTTTCGTTAAGTTTTACGTGTTTGTTTTAGGTCAAATTCATGTGATAGGTCCTAAACTCATATAATAGCATGTTTAGGTTGGAAACGTCTGGGCAAACATCCCAAGGACCATCCAAGGGTCCTTGAGGAAGGACCCAAAGTTGGAGTCCCAAGACAGCTTACCAACGGAAGGCAATCGACGCCCGGTGGGTCAATCGACGCCCCGTTGGTGGCATGTAGTCGTTTGGTACTTATAATGGGGATATAAGATCCCATTTTCTAGTCTATGAACCCATCGACGGAGGACAGGATGATCCGTGTGTGGACTGACGCCCCGTCGATGGGCAACCGTCGTTTGGGGTTGTGTTCTGCGTAGGCCACTGTTAAGTTGAGGGGTGAAGTTGTAAATTCACCCCCACTTCCAAATAAGAGTATTTGAGGTTCCCTAAAGGTATTTTGGGTATTTTAAATGTGTTTATAATCCTTAAACACTTAGAAGATTTCATTCTTCAAAATCAAAACCCCAAAATCCTTTAGAAATTCCCTAAGACTACATTAAAACTAAACCTCAAGGAAGAGCTTGGATTGGTGATTTGAGTGAAGATTCTTCATCAAATTGGAGGATTAGATTCATTGAGGTATGAATTTTGATCCTTGAAACTTGTTTCATCAAGGAGCCCAACTTTCAAAGATGTTTTCTAAAGTTTTCGAAAGATTAATTGACCTATTTCATGATCTACCATGGGTTCTTGCATTAATGGTTTTTAATCATTGTTTAGTGATTGAATTGTAATTATTAATATGATTTTAACTTAATTAACCTTGGAACCCATGTAATTGATGAACCCTAGTTTTTGACTAATTTATGGGTTACTTGATATTGGTCTAATGTTTATGAATTAATGTGTAGTTTCTTATGGGCTTTGTAATGATGTAAGAATTGTATTCAATTGATATCTAATTGGTCTTAGATTTATAAATCTATATTGAATTGGCTAGATTTATTGAGTATTTTAGTTTATGCTTTGAATTGATGTTCATGGCCATGGGTAAGGGCCTTGTGATATTGAATTGGATGATTTGGCAAGGGATTGAAGTTGTCACGACCCAAAATCGAGCCGCGAGTGGCACCCACACTTATCCTACTATGTGAGCGAACCAACCAATCTAAAACCCCAACATATTGAACAAAATACAAAGCGGAAGACTTAAAACTCATTAACGAAAACAATTAAATAACTTCTAAAATTTATAACCCATTATCCCCAAAATCTGGAAGTCATCATCACAAGAACATCTATCCTCAAGTTACTAATATAAAAGTATCTAAGAAGCTAAAATAAATAAAGGCTAGTCCATGCCGGAAGTTCAAGGCATCAAGACATTGAAGAGAAGATCCAGTCCAAGCTAGAAGCATTAGCTCACCCTGAAATCCGGTGTAATGAAGACTGGCTAGAATCGCTGCTGAGTTGAAGACGACGGTACGTTTGCTGCATTCCCCAAATAACAAAGAAAGAAACAACAAGTAGGGGGTCAGTACAAAACACAAGTACTGAGTAGGTATCATCGGCCAACTCAAAATAGAAAACAGTATATATCAGTTCATATCATAAATCAACTACAATACTCAACATGTAGCAACAAGTACTATAATCATCAATAAGTACTACCAAGTTCATCCATGAGGACTCAAGCCTCAATACCACACTCATTTGGGAAATTAGGTTCATTACATTGAGTATATTTTAACATCTCTCAAGATTCATTATCTTTCTTCCTCTTGTGTCGGTACATGACACTCCGATCCCCTACTACTATGTATCGGTACGTGACACTCCGATCCCCTAATTCTACGTGTCGGTTCGTGACACCCGATCCCCTAATACTATGTCTCGGAACGTGACACTCCGATCCCCTAATTCTACGTGTCGGTTCGTGACACCCGATCCCCTAATACTATGTGTCGGAACGTGATACTCCGATCCCCTAATTCTACGTGTCGGTTCGTGACACCCGATCCCCTAATACTATGTGTCGGAACGTGACACTCTGATCCCCTAATTCTACGTGTCGGTTCGTGACACCCGATCCCCTAATACTATGTGTCGGAACGTGACACTCCGATCCCCTAATTCTACGTGTCGGTTCGTGACACTCGATCCCCTAATACTATGTGTCGGAACGTGACACTCCGATCCACTAATTCTACCGTGTCGGTTTTCGTGACACCCGATCCCCTAATACTATGTGTCGGAACGTGACACTCCGATCCCCTAACATCATTCTATCAATTCATCAAGCCTTCTTTTATACCAAGGCATCATCAATAACAAGGTGAATTAGGGTTCTTCAAGATTTTGGATTCAAAAGCTTCATTATGCTTATTTTATCACAATCACATAATCACATTCATGCAAGCATACAATTAAGCATATAGAAGGATTTACAATAGATACCAATACATATCATTCACTATTAGGAGTTTACTACGAATAGTATCAAAACCATAACCTACTTTCACCAAGGATTCTTGATCAAGCAAGCAATCTCTCAAAGCTTTTTGTTTCCTTTTTGGTTGTCTCTCTCTATCGATCGTTCCTCTCTCTTCTCCTTGTTCTCTCTATTTTTCTTCTTCAAAAACCCTCTCTCTTTTCCCTAATTAGCATATAATTAGGTATAAAAGATGAGGAAATAACCCACTAATTAACTCAAGGTTATCTCCTTCACACCCCCAAGAATTTGAGTTATTAACATTAACCCACGAAATTTATAATTATAGCAAGAATAGTCCAAAACGCCCCTTTAAAACTTACCCAGAAATTCGACCCAGACTGGGATTACGCAACCTGTGACGGCCCGTCGTGCCTACGACGGTCCGTCCTGCAGGTTCGTCACAACCTTCAGAGACTCAATTTCCTTGATGAGTCTGAGACGGTCCGTCGTGCCTACGATGGTCCGTCCTGCACTTCCGTCACGACGGACAGAGAATTGCTCTCAGTACCCAATTCTCAAGAGTTGAAGTGTTTTGAAACGGAACCTCACAATGGTCCGTCGTGTCTGTGATGGTCCGTCCTGCAGGTCCGTCACAGACTTCAGAGAATTGCTCTCAGTACCCAATTCTCAAGAGTTGAAGTGTTTTAAAACGGAACCTCACAACGGTCCGTCATGTCTGTGACGGTCCGTCCTGCAGGTTCGTCACAGAGTTTAGAGAGTCGATTTCAGCACTCAAATATAAGAATTCCAAGTGTTTGGAACGAGACACCCTCGACGGTCCGTCGTGCCCATGACGGTCCGTCGTTGGATACGTCGTCTCAGACAGTTTTCCAGAAATAAAATCTGCTGCTCAAAACGACTAAGCAGGTCGTTACAGGTTGGTTGAGAGATACTCTGATCAAGCATGCGCGTCGGGATCAGGTCTACTGGGCTACGATAGAGGGCATCATTAGCACAAATTTGTCACCTAACGCTAAGAGGTTACTACACTTGGTTACCAGGAGGATCCGCCAGTCGATCAACCGCACTAAGGTGACATTTCCTCGGGCTTTGGTGGTGGTGTGTGCTATACAGGGTATCGAGCTAAATGTGGGTGTAACAACCCTAAAAAAATGAATAAGGTAAATGTTTAAGGTGTCAAGAATGCTTGCGATCAGACCAAGGTTCACATTGATTGATACGCGTAGAACCAGACCTCAGAACCCTTACTACGACCAAGCCAACTAACTTGGGGAGTTATTTGAACTTGTAAAGGTTGGAACCAACCAAGTAAGGCTCTCGAAAATGAAGATTTAATCAAAGGAGTCTTTACCGGACTTAAAAAGAAGAAATTTTAAGTTTTGAGGGTCTAAGGGTAAAATGGTCTTTTACCATGCTAGGGGTAATATCGTAATTACCCTAAATATATAATTAATTATTTATTTAATAAAGTGGAGGGGCAATTTGGGGAGAGAGAGCCGAAATTGGTCTCTTGAAATGAAGTCTTGCTCCACCCGGGTTCGAACCTAGGTGGGAGCAAGGATTTAATATGATTTTTTTATTATTGGTGAATTAATTTAATAAATTTATAATTAATGGCTGATGTAAAAAGGAAAATCAGATTTTATTATTATTTATTATTTATTTACTTATTAATTAATGTTTTTTTTTTAAATTGACTAAGTCTTGCCAACTATCCTAATTTTAAGATGCACTATCTCACACTATCTCTCTCCCTCAAGCCTAAATCTCTCTCTCTCTCATCCAAATTATTTTTCTTGGCTGCAAAAATAGAAGATAAAAACATTAGAAAGCAATCAAAAGTTCTCTAAACTCAAAGAACTTACAAAAAAAAAAAATATACAAGCAAGCAAGCTAACTTAAGAAACGAAAACTTTGCATCATCTTCTCGACGGGTTTGTGTTGAAGGTTTAGGGGAGGAGTTTGGCAGCACTTGGAAGGTGTGGAAAGCTACAACAAGGTATGGGTTTTCTCTCTTGGAATCCTTTCTCCAAGAGGAATTTCTTTCTACAAAAGTCGACATATGAAACTAGGGCTGTCCCCTTGAATGTTGAACTCCTTGTCCCTAGTCTCCTTCCAATTTCAATCTTAATTAGTTTAGAAATCATGTTGTTGGTATGGTTGCTGGTAGCTAAGTGTGAAATATGATGTTCCTTGTGATTTTATGATTGGAAATAGCAAGCATGTTCAATGATGTCAACCGAAAATGATGTGGTGCAATGTGTAAAATGTTTGTTGTTGTTCTCCGTTTTGAAGTCTTAAAATGGGTTGTTTGATGATTGGAATTATTGTGCATAAGGTGTGTAAATTGTGATGTTAAATGAAGTGTAAGGTGGTTGATCATAAGTGGAAAAATCTAAGCTATAACAACAATGAATCTACACCTAAGAATGTGTTAAACGAATCATGAAAGTACCTCAAAACGAACGTATGAATGTTGTTAAATAAAGGATAGAAAATTTAATAAGATTTCCAGCACTTGGTGATGGAATTTTCGGCCAGAATACTTAAGGTTGAGAGGTTTAAAAATATATTTAAAATATGTGAGGTCAGTGGGGATTGAACCCAAGACCTCACTACATGAAGGCTGGAAGAAAAGAAGAAGAAGAGAGGTGTGGGATTCGAACCCACAACCTCTCGGTCAAACAAGAGAGTAAGAGGGGAATTTTAAATTAATAAAAATAATGGGAGGAGTGGGATTTGAACCCACCACCTCTTGGCTGAAGAAGGAGACAAAGAGAGAAATTAAAAAGAAAATAAAGTGAGGCTGTGGGGGCTCGATCCCACAACCTCACTGCCAACACTTAAGTAGTTAACTTTTAAATGAAAATGAAAAAATAAGGAGGCTGTGGGGGTTCGAACCCACAACCTCTAAGTCTCAAGCGAAATAAAGAAAAAATAAATAAAGAGAGGCTGTGGGGGTTTGATCCCACAACCTCCTGGTTAAGCCAAAATGGACAAGGAAAATAAATGGGAAAATAAGAGGGGGCTGTGGGGGTTCGAACCCACAACCCCTCGGCCAAAGGAGAGAAGTTCTAGAGAAAAGGAACTAAAAAGAAATGTTGATGTTGGGGTTCGACCTAGGGTCCCAATATCATGAAGACTAAAAATAAAGTCAAGGAAAAATGTAAGTATTGTCCAAGGGATTCGAACTTGGGTTCCCTTGCCCAAATTTCCGTATTGATACATAAGTCATACACGAATTAAATGTTCAAGAATAATGCCACCTACTTAGATCAAAATCGAGATCTTGGCATATATACAAGATACATAAGTCTTGTACTATATAATCTTAGGAAGATTTGAGTCACTTAACGAACTATGAATGAAGCCTCATGGCTTGTATGTATAGACCCATAAGTCTAGCATACGCTTAAAAATAAGTGAACCTAAGATGTATGTAAAGAAACGAAGAAACCCTATAAGGGTTAAGTAAGAGTGTGAAATACGCAAATGGCCAAGTACATGGCATATGATGAAATAAACTTTCACGTAAAATGGGGTGAGTAATTATGAAGAGCAATTGTGCTAATGTTAATGAATGTGGTGACAACATGATATGAGGATAATGTAAAAGATGAGAACAATCTCAAATGAGCCTAAGTAATTGTTACCAAAACGTACTCACCTATGAGAGTGTAAAGTTAATGAAGAGACCAGTCTCTATGAACACTCTAATAAAAGTATTGAGATTAACACACTTCATACTAATGATGAGATGAGAAATCATCTATTGAGCTATGATGTCCTCATACTAGAAGCCAGCTTCCATGACGTATGAATTGAATGTAATGAAACTTTATACTGAGCACCGATAGACTAGCTATGAGCGGTGATGCCTTCTTTTGGGAAGGGCGGAGGTTCACGTAACTCTCATGAGATGAGACTGTCCGGCTTGCTGGGTATGGGTCTCCTTATATCTCCTGGTCTTCGAACCTATACTGCCAATATAGGGATCTGGCGGGGTTAAATTCCCATGTACGCTAGCATGTTTTGGGTCACCTTGGCTGGTGATTCCACCTCTTTTCGGTGTGGGGGAGACACTGGATTTCATGATGCTCACATGATCTATGTCGGTTAAAGTTAAAGTTCCCAATGAATGAATGAGGCCAGCCTCAAATGAAGCACATAATGAAATGAATGATACCAAAGGTGTTAGAATAGGATAATCAAAAGGTGAGTTAGATTCAAGTAATGACATTAGGTCATTCTTGGTCATTGCACAACGAACCTAATGAAAGTCTTAAACTACATCCTAGGTATAGCTGGTGTTTACACTGGCCTATGAACGAAATGAAATGGAGTACGTATGAATGAACGAAGCAGACTCTGTGTTTGCTAATGAAGACTCTCTAGTTGAGGTCCCATCTGTTGAGCCCTCATTTCTGGGATGTCTTAATGTTAAGTGCATGATTCCGAGGTCTCATGGCATATGAATGAATGATATTAAAGGAGTTATGTGGTACATACAAAGTGTGTTGTAAGCTATATGATATGTGCTACGTGTAAATGTTATGTGTTGTTTGCAAATGTGAAAAGTATGATGATGTATGTTATTCTTATGGCATAAGCTTCCTATTCCAAATCTGGAAAGCTCACTGACTTTCCTAATCAAAATTTGGAAAGCTCATTGACTTTTCTAATCCAAATTTGGGAACCTCCTAATCTCAATTTGGCAAGTCCACTGACTTGACTTCCAAAAATCATGTCTTTAGGAAAGAGCTATTCTTTCTCATGCATGTCCTTGGTGTGTGCTTGCATATGCCCATACTTAGTACAAGTGTGTACTAACCCTATACATCTATACTATTTTAGGTGCAGGCACAGGTAGGCGATAGAGCTACAGGATCATTGTTGCAGCTATTCGGACGTCAGCATTCATCCGGAGTTTGGTAGGTCCTCATGCTTTCGAGGATGCTACTGTTTTACATTCCAGCTTAGTTTTAGAGTTGAGCTAGTGGAGCATGTTCCACTAGCGTTTCTTTCCTGTTTTGATTCAGACTTTGTATTGGACCGTTTTGACAATTATACAATTAAGATTTATTGAACTATTCCTTTCATTTGATTATCTCTTAATGTTAGATGGTTGATGGTGAACAAATTACGAATGTATTAGAAATATTTAGTAAGCAATATTTAGAAACAAAAAGTTTCAAATTTTTCGCTAAAATTAACCTATGTAAAGTAAGAATGACGTAAGTAGGCTTGTCTGCGACCTCTGAGAGGTCAACGACGCCGGTCTCGTCTGGGTTCTAGATTCCAGTCGTGACAGTGGGGGCACAAATTCTTTCAGAATGGAAGATGTTCTATCGAGGCAATGAAAAGGTTTTCTTCCTGCTTGGACTAGTGACTGCGATGTATAAGCTGGTGAGAGTGACACTTATAGACACCAACGAGGTACTTCCCATGGATCCCTCCTTTTACCCTTTTTTGATTAGGATGGGTTTCACCTATAGGAGCAAGAGAAAGAGGACGAACAGGGTCAACAACAGTGAGACGACTGCGGAGTCAGACGACAAGGGAGGCGACGACGACAATCCTCCTGGTCCCAGCCCCCAATCTCAAGTGCACAGGTACAAGAGGACTTGCCAGTTGTCCGGAGGAGATTGGGGTTCCCTAATGCTGTCACCACTCTGAATCCCCCAGCACCGCCCTAAAGCTTGAGATGTTCCGCCGCTAGCTGCGCTAGGATAGAAGGAAGGGTTTACAAGGGATCGTCTGCTGGTCCGAATATGGAAGGCGGTGAAGATCATGCTCACTTGCGTCGCCCTCGGACAGGAGATTCCCATAGTCGAGAAAGGAAATTTCCAACATTTCTCTTGCTTAGGTGAGGCTGCAATAGGCCTGGTTCCGTAGAGGAGTTAAGACTCTGATGATGACACTTGCCAGTCCCTAAGTCCTTGGATTTTTCTCGCCCCTTTTGGGGCTTGTAATTTAGTACAAAACTTTAACTTTGTTTTTTTGTATTTCTTTGTGTTTTTGTAGCTCATGGATGTTCTGCTGTTTCTGTAGTAAATAGTTAATTTCTAAAATTTATAAATTATTCTCTATCGTTGAACACTGATTGAATTACAGGGGTTAGCCCAAATACCATTTGGGGTTTTTATTGGGTAACTTGGGAAAACAAGGGAGGCAGGTTGAGGTTCTGCCTCGCTCCGTCCCGCTATGTCGGTCTCACCCTTGTGGGAATAATCCTGCCCTAGTGGCTCAGACGGGACCAAAATCCAGGCTAAATTTTTTTTGGGGGGTTTCTCCTTTCTAAATTGTACAAAGGTTCCCAGCTTTACCAAACAAATTTTAGGATAATTCTATGATCTAGGGAAAATCATTGTCTAGCCCCAAGTCAATTCCACGATACACGAACCAATTCATTCTCATTATTTTAGAATCACAACCCACACATCCCAAAGATACAGCAAGACACTTACACAGTTATTACCCAAACACAAGACATGTTCAAATCTTCCTTACAAATCACCTCGTAGTTTTATCTAAACCCTTGCATCGAACTTAGTCAGGATCTTCTTTTCACCACGAGTTTCATGATACTCAAGCATTTACAACTAAAATATCTTCAACAACTAAGCCATCATATTGCACATATCGAAGTTAAGACACACATTTATTGTGCACATAATCACCTCATCACATTCAAGCAATTACAACTTCATATTCGCAGCTATTTCCAACAACAGAAGCATACATTCATAGTTTTCAAGATATAATGCACAGAAAAGTCCAAATTATTAGTTAGTTCGCATCCATGGATGACCATTTCCCGTCATTCATTCAAGTACGCAACCCTTAGGGCTAGATACCAGTTGGAACCTTCTTAGTTCCAATTTTGCTTTGCTTGTGGACCCTCCATCATGACCACCATGTTCGGTTCACTTTGTTGAGATACCAATTGGAATTGGGAGATACCAATTGGATCCAACTCATACCACAAGCAACACGTGCACGAAGGAGAGAACAAGCGGAACAACTTTCTATAATGCTTCCTAGCCTCATGTAGATTAGATGTGGACGTAATGATACCAATCAACAAGAGTCTACTCCACATTTTGCTCTTGTACTGGGACACCGATAACTTGGGCTCTAATACCAATTTGTCACGATCCAACCCACCGGGCCGTGCGGGCACCTACATACTACCACCTAAGTAGGAGAACCCTCGTATCCCAATAGTCAAAATATGCAGAAAATTAGAGGAAACAAAGATAAATATAATAACAAGATTTTATAAATAATACTTTTAAAACAATTTCAGGTTAAGACTTGTAAAGTAATTAACACTCCAAAGATCTATTCTAAAGCATGTACAAGAGCTACTAAGAGTACAAACTGGAAATAATAATAAATGGCACAACTCCTACCATACAGAAGGAAAAATAGAAGCTGCTAGAAATTTCTTCGTCTTCACTTAATGCAACATCATCGATCATGCATCCAGACTATGGCAAAGGGCATAAAAATAGTAGTATCAGTACAACCACATGTACTGTTAGGTATTATCTGTCAATCTGATGTCTGCCGCATAATATAAGAACTCAACTAGTGAGAAGATGCAATAAACCACTCGCTTCTTCACTGTTACCCTCTCTCGAACACCTCAATTATACAAGTACCTTTACTAATGACCATCTCCTTACGAGGTTATTGATCATAGTCTAATATATAACGCATAAAAGAGACCACTAATACAACTACAAACATTCTGACTAACCACCCACGACAAACCCTTACTTCCTAATTTATATTACCCAACCCTTGACACATGGTACATAATATCAAAATTTCTAACTACTAACCACGAACCCCATTTCTTCAAGATGAATTCCACCTAAGTATTTACATCACGTACACTACCTCTACTTCTAACCCTTGCAACATACGGGCAACCCTTGTCTCTCAACGTTAACACTCTTGAGCCCTTGGCCCTTCCCGATTCATTCAACAACGAGATACACAACAAGTTTACTCAACATAGTATAACAATCAGATATTGCTCATCACAATCATTCAACAATTTCGAGGAATACAATATAAGTTATCACGCATGAACGTGGTGCAATTTCACAGTTCTCAATATACGGTTACCACAAGTCATTGGTCCTCTCATGAAACCCAACTCAAAATGTTAGCATACCAGAACGTGGTACCCGATCCAATGTTTATGCCGGAACGTGGCAACCGATCCCATATTTATACTGAAACGTGACAACCGATCCAAGTTAGTGTGTCGGAACGCAACACTCGATCCATTCAACAAGACACAATCACAATCACAAATTACATTATCATAATCATACAATCAAGTAATGATTCATGAAATACCTCATTCAATTATTCTCATATACGATTGGTGTGATTTATAACACAACATTTTACATATATACATATAACGAAATAATTACTAACATACTCACACTAATATGAAATCACCACCATCACAACGAAGTATTCATCACTATATATCACTAAAATAATAAGTCGATCATACTTAGCCCTAGTTCATCAACTAAGGCTTCTTTCTATGATTTTAATCGTCCTTTGTTCGGTGCACGAAGGCCTAAGCATGAATCCTACCATTGATTATCATTATACTACGCAGTGGGAACAAATTTATAGCTACTCTATTAATAAACCTAGCCTACCTGGATGCCAAAGAGCTACACAGAGTTATTGGCGGTGATCTTGACAAAAAATCTGCAATCCATCGATCTCCTTACACTAGAAATCACTTTCTCCTTCCTTCCCAAGCTTAGAGAAGATTTTTTAGGGTTCCTAGCGTGGTTTACGTCATATTTAATACAATAATATTCTTCTTTATCACACACCGATATACTTATCATAATGTATGAAAATACTTACGAGTCATTTTAACTAGCATGCTATAATATTACTTAGTAATTAATTTAGATTTATATGTTAGTAGCATATATATAGCATAATAATATAAACCTGAAACATATTGATTATTATGCCTAATAAAGTATCATAATAATACCTAAAGCCAGTTATATATGTAGTGATTAAATTATAGATAAAAAGTTAATGCAATTCGTATTAGAGATGTTATAAACACATGAATGTATACCTTCCTCTAAAAAAAATTTGTTTAACTTTTTGAAAAAAATGATAATCTAAAATTAAGTGGTCTCAATTGGTTAGAGACTCGTGATGATAATGTGTTGTAAAATGAGAGCAAAATACAAGAAAATCTAAACAAGGAGGTAAGATAAATGACGATGGAAAGTATAAAGTTGGGAGCTTTATTTATTCTCTTCAAGTGTGTATTTCTTAAGGATGAAGAAGTCCCTTTTATAAGAGGTAGAAATCATTCGTTTACTACCTTAAACAAAAATATGTTAGTAATCATTAAGGCTTTACATTAAATTAATACATTATGTTAGGTTGTTGATGAAAACAAACATTCATAATTAAATGGATTTGTAACATAATGCACCTTATAACATTCAACTTTGTCATTAATAGCTGACCCCTTGTTATAAAAGTTGCTCATAAAGTTTTATTCTTACACAAATAGCTCACATGTACCTATTTTTCTCTGAATGGAAGTAAAAAAAATTGAAAAAAAAATTATAAATACTATTTTTTTGGGGTATATTTGATCCTTCTCAGAAGTATTATTATTTTTGTTAAGTTGTTTGATTCAATTGATAGTTTGGATTTAATATTTTGTTGATCAAATGTATTTTTCACCAATTGTTTTTTGTAATATTTATCATATATACCTCAATTTTTAATATAGATACAAAATATAAATTACAATATATTCCAAATAAAATACTTTTAATTTTTTCGTACTATTTTCTCTTTTTCGTTCACACTTCTTTTTTTTTCGTTTTTTTACAATAAAGAATGAAAAAAGAGAGTCAAACAACGATAATGAAAGAAGTTAAAAAAATCATGTGTGAAAAATGAGCACATATACCCTTATATGAATTGTTTTAAAATAAAAAATTATAAAAAAAAACACAATCGCTAGATAAAAGGGTATATATGAGCCGCTTTATTAATAGTGGGAAAAATGCATAAGTATCCCCAATCTATGACCGAAATTTTAGAGACACACTTATACTATACTAAGGTCTTATTACCTCCACCATCGAACTTATTTTATAAATATTTTTCTACCCCTTTTCGGCCTACGTGACATTATCAATCAGGTAGTTTGAAAAAATTGTTAGCACGCGCCGACCTAGAAGATAGTGCCACGTAGATCGAAAAGGGATAAAAAACTATTTATAAAATAAGTTCAGGGGGTAATATGACCTTAGTATAGTATGAATGTGTCTCTAAGATTTCGGACATAGATTGAAAGGGGTTTATGCATTACGTAAAACAAAATTGCGTACAATCATTATATTAAGAGAATCTATCGTAACTTCAATTAATTTACTGTTACATAGAAGGACAATCTCAAATAATGTATTTTCCCCCAAAAAAGATACTGTATAAAGACAAATCAATGAAATGATTAGGTTATAATCAATTAAATTGTGAGTCAAAATAATTTAAACAATCAAGATTAATATTATATAATGTAGCCTATAAGGTATGAAATTAATTCATTAACATATTAATGTATAGAGAAACGACAAAAGTACTTTAAAATATTTAAATATTGACTCGGAAAAAATTGATTTATCAATAACAATTATAAAATAATTTTCTAATTACAATGATCTCATTTGTTTTTATTAAGATTAACGTCTGAATCTAATTGATTGAAATATTATTTCAAGATTTAAATACTAAATAATTTGGATTGTTGTGGTATAAGCATCTAAATATGTATGAGTTATTTCAATGGAAAAAAATATATATCTCGTTATATATATCAGACCTTGGAATCAGAAAAGAATTGAAATATTGTAGAAGAGGGCTTGTACGTACTCATTCACAGAACATGAAGGGATGTATGATTGAACTCAGTATCTGGAATTTTTGGAGGTAAGTTTCATGGATGAGATTACGGACCGTAAAAGCTTTCACGGGACGTGTACTGGTTAGTGAACCAGACCCCTAAGGACTCATGAACCTTCTCTTTCACGGGCACTTGTATGAGCTATGGAAAGTTGTACGATTCATAGAAGCTTCCGTGGAAGTTTAAACTCAGGAATGAGAAGCTCAAAAACATTCTACAGACACCTTTACGGTCCATATTGTACAACCTGTCCTAATAAGGAAATCGATCCGAATTAAGGTAATCCATCTAGAACTTCTATCTAAAACCCTAAGTGTGTTTTTGAATGTGAATAATGATCTCAATCAGTTTCGACTCCTAAAATATTACTAAAAATGAGTTAGGCTTGTGAGATAAAGAAAAGACAAAAATACCCCTCCTTAATTTGGATGGATTTCCTTATTCAGACAGGCTGAACACAAACGGACATATCTATCTTATATGAACTCAGAATTTAGCAAAATCTTTGGAATTGGAAAGAGGACTCAAAGATCTTTCATTTGATATATCATGAGCGACATAACTCATCATGACGTTTGAAGTTGATCCTAAACTCACAATTTAAAACTAACTTGATAAATTCTCGATTTTGCTCTTTCCAAATTGGTTCTTGCTAAAATTAGTTCTTTCAAACCGAGGCGTTACAGTAAATCAATATATATGGAATTTTACTTACAAGATTTTCATAGACTACAAGGTATGAAATCGAAATATTAATATATTTGTCATGCCCCGAGCCTATACTCAGGGCGGGACTGACACTCGAAAACAATTGCTGACACCAAACGAACTCTTGACCTAACTTACTACTCAACGGAACACTTAGGTGAAATTTGTTGAAGAAGTGTTTTTCTCTAACTTTGTTAGCAATAATAATATATGTAATTTCTAATTTGATTGTTATACTTTTCAACTCGAATATACCCATAATGAATTTGAATTCATTGTAAAGAAATTAAAGTCGACATGTATTTTGGTTGTGTTTGACAATGGAGAAAATATTTTCCCAGAAAAAATGAAATAGATAATAAATCATTCGAAAATGAAATAGATAACAAATCACTCCTGTATTTGCTAAAAATACGTTTTCCTATTAAAACAATTAAAATGTTTTAAAAGGAGTATTTGGTTAAGCAAAAGTGCTTATCACCAACAGAATGCAAAATAGACCTGTAGACAATAAAATTCGCGTCGAGAAAACAATAATCAAGAACGGAAGATTATAGCAACAATCATTTTATTATCTCAAGTGCGAGTGTTACAATCTCTATAATTCCTCTGAATTCGCCTTTTCAACTATAAATTCAAGGGCTTTAAAGCTTGTTCTTGAATCTCTAACGAACTTGAACTTGAACTTTATCTTGATCCTGACTTTTATTTGAATTCAAGGGCTTCGAGCTTGTTATTGAATTCGATGGTCTTGATCTTGATCGTTCTTGAACTCGAATGCTTGAATTCTTAAACTTGTAGCTTTATAGAGAATTAAATGACGTTTGTACCACGGATTTTCTCTAGCTTCTTGTTTAGAATTTTCTCGGTCTCTTTTCTGAATTATGAGGACCCCTATTTATAGTTTAGAATAGAGGAGTTGCGATTGGAATAGGATTCCGTTCGGCCAATCAGATTTAAGTGACATGGCATATGGGCTTTATGGAGCGGGCTTGTCATCTTTGACACATGTCATGATTCTATTGGTTTCTTATTTGACTTGGCATGCCACATCATTTGCACACGTGGCGCCAAGATGGGCCTCTAGAATGAGGTGGAATTGGGCTCAACAAATTTTAGCCCAAATCAATTAATTTGGATTTTAATTAAGTCCATATTTGTTGGACTTAAATATTTAACTCAAGTATATCAATCCATAATATTTATTTAGATTAATATATTTATGAATTTAATATAATCCGAATCATTTTATAAATTTATATTTAATAAATTTTAAATGATTACAAGACCAACTGAAAAAAATTGAAACGAGATTTTCGAGAACTGATATCAAGATAAAGCTAACCAATTTTTAGCTAAAATTTTGTGAAAAATGTGGGAACGCTAGAATATACAATTACTATTTGCCAAGGAATATAACATTCAAAGCACTTAGCTTCAGAAATTCAATCAGTAACATGTAGCCACAAAGGAATATTTTTCATCATTTACAGTTCCTCATCTGCAATCTACTCTCTATTTATTCTACAGTTCTAAGTGTATCAGCATTAATTCTGTGTTGCTCAATTTATGCACCCAGGCAAAGTCTTGCAGCATGGACCAATATACCCGGTAAAAGTTCACTCTTTTAAAGTTTGACACCTTTAACGAAATTTCTGACTTCCCACAAGTTCAAATACAATAATAATAAATACACCAATTGAACATATTAAAAATAAAAGTTTGTGATGTTTATAAATTTAAAATAATCCTATGTATATCTATACAATTGAAGTCATCCTTTTCTCCAACGTCTTCTATCGTATTATAAAGCAGGCAAAAAAAAAAAAGAAATTTAAGGATTTCAAAAGTTTTTTTTTTGTGAAAATAGAATTTCAGAAGTTATGCTGATAAAATATGAAATGAACGTGTTATATTTAATTGTTACATAAAATGGAATAATTAGTGCTGATAAAATATAATTTATTTTGATTCATTTACTGTGGGTATGTGGCTATATATCATTATTATTTGTATATCATTTGTATCTTCCTTATGCTCTTTGTAAATAATTCTCACGTCCCCTTGTCATTCTCAATAATTAGAAAAATTTACATAAATATACAATTTATTTTATCGTATTCTTTAAAAAAAATTATCATTTGAAAAAAATTTAAGATTCTCTATTATCTCTTATTTCTGGATATATCACTTTACACAATATATCGGTCGGTACATCACTTTACGTGATATATCGAGACGTTGAGTGATGCAGTCGAAATCGAGAGGTGATGTATTGAGATACTGAGGGAAACTGAGACGCGATGTATTGGGGTGCTTTGAGACGTATCTGAATTCCACTAAATTTATTATTTTTTATTTGAAAAAAAATTAAAAATAGAATGTAATTAGCTCTTAACAAGTTATGTGAACAGAATTTTTTGCATCTTCCACAATTTGGGAAAAGAATATTGAATGAGCTATATGTCTATGTATATATTGTAGTGTTACCAAAATATTCATTAAAAGTTGATGAACTATTTTACCCTTTATCATTAAGTAACTAATAATATTTTATCAAATGTTATCGGTTTCCTAGTCCCCCTCTCCCTCCCCCACAATCACAACACCATTTTCCTCTCAATTTTTCTATCATTCAATTAGCTAAAATGTTGACTTCTAATCTTTCTTATTTGTTTCATCTAAATAGCTTATTATTTTCACATAATTAGATTGTGTTTGACATTACTACTAAAAACAACTACTAAGGAATATATTTAAAATAGTTTTTTAGAAAAGTGCTTTTGACAAATAGCAATTTTTGTTTGCCTAGTTATTCAAAAAGTGTTTTTGATAAGCAGATTGTCTTTGACCATCATTTTTTAAAATTATTTTTAAGATTCAAATTACGATAAAAGACAATATCAAAACAAATTTTAATATAAAGCTTATTTTAAAGAAATAAATTATTTTAAATATTTTTATTAAATTTTTCATTAATTTTTTGTTTTTATCAAAATTAATTTGTACATTCATTGATAAGTACATATTAAAATTTTAAATATCTTATATAGATAAATAAAAAAATAAATGAAGTATGAACATAATAATTTAAATAAATATACCTGAAAATAAAAATTATTCCATAAAATAAATCACTACAGACGAAAATTAACCACAAAAACAAATAAATGTAAGAAATATATTGGTAAATATGTACTTTCTCCGTCCCATTTTATGTGGCAGCGTTTTCTTTTTGGTCAGTTCCAAAAAGAATGTCATATTTCCTTATATGGTAAGTATTTAAAGGTATAATTCTTTTTTTTACCCTTGTTGGCCCCACTTAATTTTAAAGATAGTACCTAATACATTAATGAGGAGAAAGAAAATGAGTTCACTTTTTTTAAGGGCAACTTGGTAAACATTTCAAAGTCTTCATTATATTTTAAACTCCGTACCCGGTCAAATGTTGCCACATAAAATGGGACGGAGGAGTATATATAACAAGGATAGTTGGTCTAGAAAAGATAATTTTCTGGTTTTGCTTTTTTTTTTTAAGAAGTAAAAAGTTTTAGTTTGTTCTCAACACCAGAAAAACAGCTTCTCCTCCTATTAATAGCAGTTCCATACCTTGCTATTAGGAGGACAAAAATACTTGTTTTGAGGAAAAAAATAATTTTTTTTGAAAAATTAAGGTGTTTGGCCGATCAGTAAAACAACTTTAAAGCTAAAAATTTTGGTTTCTTAAAAAAAATGCATAAATAGTTTTTTTAAGATCATAATATATTTGTCATATATACATATTTATCAATATATCACTTCTATTTAATTGTTTTAATGGTGAACTTTTACAAGTAGTATATTAATTTGTAGAATATTTTAAAAAAATTATATTTAAATTATCATGTTAATATAATATCAATATTTAATTTATTTTTTAAATTTATATATGTATGATATTGATTAAAAATTTGAATATGTACACTTTAATTTAATATAAATAAAAAATAATTAAACTTTTTACAATATTATATTAGTCAAATACACAGTATTCTTTTCAAAAGCATTTTCCAAATGAATTAGTCAAATATACTTATTGTTTTTTCAATATCACTATAGACAATAAAATTCGCGTCGAGAAGACAATAGTCAGAAACGGAAAATTATAGCAACAATCGTTTTATTATTTCAAGTGCGAGTGTTACAATCTCTATAATTCCTCTGAATTCGCCTTTTCAAATATAAATTCAAGGGCTTTAAAGTTTGTTCTTGAATCTCTAACTAACTTGAACTTTATCTTGATCTTGACTTTTATTTGAATTCAAGGGCTTCGAGCTTGTTCTTGAATTCGATGGTCTTGATCTTGATCGTTCTTGAACTCGAATGCTTGAATTCTTAAACTTGTAGCTTTATAGAGAATTAAATGGCGTTTGTACCACGGATTTTCTCTAGCTTCTTGTTTAGAATTTTCTCGGTCTCTTTTCTGAATTATAAGGACCCCTATTTATAGTTTTAGAATAGAGGAGTTGCGATTGGAATAGGATTCCGTTCGGCTAATCAGATTTAAGTGACATGGCATATGGGCTTTATGGAGCAGGCTTGTCATCTTTGACACATGTCATGATTCTATTGGTTTCTTATTTGACTTGGCATGCCACATCATTTGCACACGTGGCGCCAAGATGGGCCTCTAGAATGAGGTGGAATTGGGCTCAACAAATTGTAGCCCAAATCAATTAATTTGGATTTTAATTAAGTCCATATTTGTTGGACTTAAATATTTAACTCAAGTATATCAATCCATAATATTTATTTGGATTAATATATTTATGAATTTAATATAATCCGAATCATTTTATAAATTTATATTTCATAAATTTTAAATGATTACAAATGCCCCCTGCTTCAAGTCTTGTCGAGATAATCTATCTTTTAAAGACTAGGCTTGAAGCATTAACCGGTTACTAAATTCACCTTAGTTAAAAAAGATGAACTATAATTGAATTAGGAATTGTAATCCTACTCAATTTCATATTCAGTTTTTTTTTTGTCTTAGTCAAAAAAGAAATTGTAATTGAACTAGGAATTGTAAACCTACTCAATTTCATATTCATATATATGTTTTTATTGCCTTAGTAAAAAAAAAGAAATTGTAATTGAACTAGGAATTGTAATCCTACTCAATTTCATATTTATATATATGTTTTATTGCCCAAGCCAAAAGGAATTGTAATTGAATTAGGAGAAGAATTTTATTCCCACCACATGACATTTATAAATAGATACACTGTCTCCACAACTTTATCTTCAATTACAGATTGTGAGCCTATGACAAAAGGGCATATTCAAGGTAATCTTCCTCTTTTTTTTTTTAATTTTCGTCACTCTTTTACAGCTTGACATGTCTGTCGTAGAAAATTCATATATAATTGTAGAAATATCGAAATCATAAACCGTTTGATGTTTTAGAAACTAGACTTCTTAATCTCAAACATATCCAAAATTCAGAATTTAATACCTTCAGAATCTTTCTAGATGATTTTTTGAAGTTAGCTCTAGATTCTGCCCTGCTAAAAATTTTCAGATTTGTGTGACTTACTAAAAATCTCGTTGTCTTGACGTAGGAACGACGAAATCACAATCTTCTTGATGATTCCGAATCTAGACATAAAGGTCTATAACATATCCAAGATTCAAGATTTAATATCTTGCGGGTCTCAAACATCTTGACGGGTAACAATCTCTCCTTCACTTGTTTTTTCCTCCTTTTTTTTTTTTTTTTTAGATCAACAAAAGCAATTTTATATTTTACGGAGGCTACATAATGGCAAGATTTATCACATAAAAATGTGTTTAACGTCCCCGCCTAAAAAAAATACTCTCAAGGTGTTTCATGGCCCCGAATGCTTAACCAACTTGAAACTTTACTAGAATATCGTGTAACGCTCCCGCCTTGAAAATAAACTCAAGGTGTTACAAGGTCCCGAGTTTTTAACCATGAAACTTTACTAAAATATCGTGTAACGCTCCCGCCTTGAAAATATACTCATGGTGTTACAAGGTCCCGAATGCTTAACCAACTTAAAGTTTTACTAGAGTACCGTGTAACACTCCCGCCTTGAAAATAAACTCAAGATGTTACAAGATCCCGAATGCTTAACCAACTTGAAGTTTTACTAAAATACCGTGTAACGCTCCCGCCTTAAAAATAAACTCAAGGTGTTACAAGGTCCGAAATGCTTAACCAACTTGAAGCTTTATTAGAATACTGTGTAACGCTCCCGCCTTGAAAATAAATTCAAGGTGTTACAAGGTCCCGAATGTTTAACCAACTTGAAGCTTTACTATAATACCGTGTAACGCTCCCGCCTTGAAAATAAACTCAAGGTGTTACAAGGTCCGAAATGCTTAACCAACTTGAAGCTTTACTAGAATACTGTGTAACGCTCCCGCCTTGAAAATAAATTCAAGGTGTTACAAGGTCCCGAATGTTTAACCAACTTGAAGCTTTACTATAATACCGTGTAACGCTCCCGCCTTGAAAATAAACTCAAGGTGTTACAAGGTCCCGAATGCTTAACCAACTTGAAGCTTTAATAGGATACCGTGTAACGCTCCCGCCTTGAAAATAAACTCAAGGTGTTACAAGGTCCGGAATGCTTAACCAACTTGAAGCTTTACTAGAATACCGTGTAACGCTCCCGCCTTGAAAATAAATTCAAGGTGTTACAAGGTCCTGAATGTTTAACCAACTTGAAGCTTTACTATAATACCGTATAACGCTCCCGCCTTGAAAATAAACTCAAGGTGTTACAAGGTCCCGAATGCTTAATCAACTTGAAGCTTTAATAGTATACCGTGTAACGCTCCAGCCTTAAAAATAAACTCAAGGTGTTACAAGGTCCCGAATGCTTGACCAACTTGAAGCTTTAATAGGATAGCATGTAATGCTCCCGCCTTGAAAATAAACTCAAGGTGTTACAAGGTCCCGCATGCTTGACCACGAAGCTTTACTAGAATACCATGTAACACTCCCGCCTTGAAAATAAACTCAAGGTGTTACAAGGTCCCGAATGCTTGACCATGAAGCTAACTAGAATACCGTGTAACACTCCCGCCTTGAAAATAAACTCAAGGTGTTACAAGGTCTTCAATACTTAACCAAATTGTGGCAGGATAAACCCGTGAAAATACCAGTTTAAGGTGCAAAGGGACAAATATTGTCTACCTTAAGCCATGAAAATTTAAAGATCCTTTAAAGATAAATCCGTGGAAACTCTAGCTTAAGGTGCAAAGGGACAAGTTTGTCCACCTTAAAGCATAGAAATTTAAAGATTCGTTGAAGGATAAAATCGCAACAAAGCTAGATTAAGGTGCAAAGGGACAAACCTCGCCCACCTTAAGGCATGAAATTCAATTACATGCGCATTTGGAGACTTTGAACACTTCTACTTACATACTTGAAGTCATACATTTATACATAGAGGATTTGAATACATCAACTTGTATACTTGGAGGATTTGGATGCTTCAAATAATAAACTCGAAGAATATAAAGACTTCAATTTGTAACTTGATCTAATTTAAAGACTTCAACTGTACTAATAAGAGACTCATCTTTTATAAAGGTTTGCCCCCTCCATTGACCCATCAATACTTCGTGCAAGTATAAAGTTTGATGAGACAAAAGATAAAATAAAATATATATCGCTTTGACTTTCATGCAATAGATCAAGTGGGAACATTTTTTTTGACACTCATGCAACTGAACTTAGAATATGGTTCTAAGCGCCTACGTACCTCAATGAAGAGGATCAAGGCACAACGTAGTTCTGGGGATTTGAGTTTTTTTTTTTTTTTCCAGTTGTGCCGTACACAGTTTATACTCTTGCGGGCCAGGAGTGACATGCAGTTTAGGCTCGTACCTTAAGGAGCATCATCTTACTTCAAGGATAGTACCTCTTTAGGAATTTGGCATTAATAGGACCGATCCTTAAGCCATCAGCATCAACAAGCTTGTAAGCACCATTTGAATATGCTTCTTGTACGACATATGGTCCATCCCACTTTGAGGTAAATTTGCCCCCAGACTTGTGCGAAGTAATGATGGGTCTTTTTACCGCGAGAACTTGGTCTCCAACTTGAAAGCACCTCAAGCGAACCTTCTTATTAAAAGCACGATATAGTCGAGCTTGATAACATTCAAGGTTTTGTTGGGCTTCTAACCTCTTTTCATCAAGTGCTTCTAACTCAGCAAGACGCAATCGAGCATTTTCTTCCTCAGTGAGCCCTTCTTGAATAGCAAGTCTTAAGGAGGGTATTTGACGCTCGAGTGGCAGGATTGCTTCAACTCCAAAAGCAAGTGAATATGGTGTTGCTTGAGTTGGTGTGCGATATGTTGTCCTATATGCCCACAAAGCTTCTTTCATTCTTTCATGCCAATCCCGTTTGGATTTGGAGACAACTTTCTTGAGCAGGTTGCATAGAGTCTTATTGAATGCTTCAGCAAGACCATTAGCGGCGGCATGGTACATAGAAGATTTACGCTGCTTAAAGTAAAAAAGATCACAAATCTTGTTCATTAACTTGTTATCAAATGGCTTGCCATTATCTGTTATTATATAGCGAGGGATGCCAAAGCGATAGATAATATTTACTCGGATAAAATTTGCAACATTCTCTTTCTTCACTTCTTTAAGAGCGACAACTTCAGCCCATTTTGAAAAGTAATCAGTTGCAGCCAAGATGTACAAATGTCCACCAGAAGACTTTGGTAATGGTCCTACAACATCTAGTCCCCAAGCGTCAAATGGCCAAGACGCAATGGTTGGGTGCAATACTTCGGGTGGCTGATGAATGAAATTCGCATGAAATTGACAAGCATCACACCTCCTAGCGTTATATAAGCAATCCTTCACCATGGTTGGCCAGTAATACCCCATCCTTTTTATGTGAAAGTGAAGTTTTGGTCCAGATTGATGTGATCCACATACTCATGAGTGTGCTTCTTGCAGAGCTTGAATCGCTTCTTCCTCTCCCAAACATCGTAATAACACACCCTCAAATGATCGCCTATATAATGTGTCCTTGTAGTAAAGGAAACGAGGTGTACGACGATGTATGTCAGTCCTTCTTCTTGGATTTTCTGGAAGTATCCCATAACACAGGTAGTTAATGATGGGTTGTCTCCAATCTTTCTTTGCGGATTCAACAATGGTGACGATATGATCAAGCTCATTTTCAATATATTCTTCCTCCTTTGATAAGGGCGTAATTCAGGCTTTTTTACCTCATAACTTCCCAAGAGTTGATTAATCACCAATTGAGAGTCACCAAAGACTTGTAAATGTAATTGTTTCATGTCAACGGCCATTTCAAGTCCAAGTATCAGTGCTTGGTATTCAGCGACATTATTGGAGCAACATTGTTTTAGAGTAAAAGAGAATGGTAGAATCTCTTCTTGCCAAGTGATGAACACCACACCAGCACCAGCTCCGCGCGATGTGCAGCCCTGTCAAAGTACATTTTCCAAGGAGGTTGAACTTCAATTAACATCGCATCTTCATTAGGAAACTCATAAGTTAACTCCCAATCATTTGGTATAGGATGGTCTGCTATGAAATCCGCCAATGCTTGTCCCTTCACGGATTTTTGAGGGATGTACACAATCTCAAATTGTTGGAATTGGAGGTACCATCTTGCTAGTCGGTCACTAAGGACAGGTTTTGACATAACAAACTTGATGGGATTTGGTCTAGAAATAAGGCGGACAACATGAGCTTGAAAATAATGCTTCATCTTTTGAATTGAGAAGACCAATACCAAGCATAACTTTTCAATTGGCGAATAGTTTAGCTCATTCGGCGTCATCGTTCTACTTAAGTAATAAAGAGCATTTTCTTTACCCTCACTATTCTCTTGAGCTAACAGGTCTCCTACTGACCTTTCTTGTGCTGCAATGTAGAGTATCAATGTTTTTCCAGGTATAGGGGATGCCAAAACCGGAGGTTTCGCTAGATACGATTTGATACTTTTAAAGGCATCGCTACATGTTTGGTCCCAATTAAAAGGAGCACCTTTCTTCATGAGGTGACTGAATGGTTGACATCTCCCCGCTAGATTTGAGATGAATCTTCTTAAGTAGGCTAACTTTCCTTGGACCTTTTAACTCATGAATATTTCGAGGTTCAGGCATCTTTGATATTGCATCAACTTTGGTTTGATCAATTTCAATTCCTCGATGTCTCACAATAAAGCCAAGGAACTTGCCGGAAGTAACTCCGAAGGCACATTTCAGTGGATTCATCCTTAGTTGATATCTTCGGAGTAACTCAAACACCATCCTTAAGTATTTCAAATGATCACCCCTCTTTCTTGACTTTACTACCAAATCATCCACATAGCATTCGATATTTTTATGGAGCAAGTCATCAAAGATATTTTGCATAGCCCTTTGATATGTGGCACCAGCATTCTTTAAACCAAATGGCATCACTTTGTAGCAATAAATACCTTTTGGTATGCGAAATGCGGTGAGTTCTTCATCTTTTGGTGACATGCGGATTTGATTATATCCAGAAGAACCATCCATGAACGACATTGCCTCATAACCAGTGGTGGCGTCAATCATCAAATCCGGAATGGGAAGAGGAAACTCATCTTTAGGGCATGCATTATTGAGATCTCTAAAGTCAACGCAAACTCGAATTTGACCATTCTTCTTCCTCACAGGAACAATACTTGAAATCCATGTAGGATATTTGACCTCACGAATAAAGCCTGCCTCAATGAGTTTGTTAACTTCATTTTCTATCAATGGAATCAAGTCTGGTCTAAAACATCTTTGAGCTTGTTTAACAGGACGAGAACCATTTTTGACTGCCAATTGATGGACCGCTACTCTAGAATTCAATCCAGGCATTTATTTATAACTCCAAGCGAAGACATCTCTATATTCTTTGAGTATATTCATGTAAGCGATTTCTTCATCAATTTCTAGAAACGCACTCAAGTAAGTTGGCCTTGGGTCTTCATCAGTGCCAAGGTTAACTTCCTTCAAAGGATCTATTGTGATCTTTACTCCTTCTTCAAGTTCTGGTGGAGCATCTCCAGCATCTTCCTCTTCCATAGCATCATTGTCATTGACAGATATATGACAACACGAGACAATGTCTTCTACCTCTTCCTCAATCTTCATTTGAGGCAAAGAATCGTACTCATTTTGGATTGTAACATGATTTGAGGAACCTACACTTTCTTCATCTTCCTCGCGCTCTTTGGTGTAAACCACAGTATGAACCTTTGCCTTGAGTTCCTCTTTACAGGAAACCACAAGTTTCACTCGTCGCCTCATCCTAGAAGGAATCAAACTTCTGAAATCCTTTCGAATCAAATGCGAAGTAGGCATTGTAACTTTTAAATAACTTCTCAGGTTTTTGTTATTCTTCTTTAGAGGACCTAACCTCTCAAACACAGAAGTTCTTGTAGTCGCTTCCCCAAGTCGATCAAAGACGGATGACCTTTTATTGGGAGCAGTGATGTCATCTTCAAAAGTTATATGATTATTGCTGGCCCTTCTTATAGAAATGCGAATTGGCGGCGGTTGGCTATAACCTAGGCCTTCACGTGCTTTCCTAGTTGTATCTTCTGATGGAAGTTTCCCTAGTGATGATGGCTCACGAGGGTTGTATCCCGCCTTCATAAATAACATGTAAGCATTGGGGTCAAAACCTTCTCTTGTGCGTTTTGTAGGGAAAGCCATATCTCGCGCTTGATCTTGAGCGACTGACTTTTTTGGCGACTTTGAAGACAAGTTTATTGCATCAATCCATCTGATAGAAAGAGTTAGCTCTCTTAATGCATTTTCTTGCAGGTTAGATGGTTGATCTTGTTCTTTCTTTGCTTTTGGAGCATAGCAAAGCCTAGAAGTCAGCTTCTTCTTTGAAGACATGATCTTCCCTTAATTAAGAATGGGACAAGAGTCTTTAGTGTCAATTTTCACCTTTTCGACTGCCGCATCAATTCTTTTGCTTATGATTTTATCATTCTTGATTGATTTGACGTCATTGGATTTGGCCTCTTTAACAACATAACTTTTCAAATAGAATTTTGCATCGGCAAAGTGTGTCTCAACTTCGGTGAAAGGATTATCATCTGCAACTATCTTCCTTTTAATTCCACCTTCAAGATATTTCAAACATTGGTAGTATGAAGATGAGACAATTCTATTCTCATGTATCCAAGGCCTGCCAAGTAATATATTGTATGATGTCTTTGCGTCGATCACATGCATCCATGCGCTTGATCGCAAATCTTCCATGTGGATCTCTAATTCAATAGAGCCTATGGACCTCTGCCCCCTTGATTAAATCCTTGTATCAATAGACGACTTTCACTAAGTTCCCCAGTTGTAATGCCAAGTTCCTTCAATGTGTGGATAGGCAAAATGTTGACTCCAGATCCTTTATCTATTAAGATTCTATTTATCTTCTTCTCTAGCACATGACCCACCATATACAAAGGACGATTGTGTAGTGTTTCACCAAATAGAAGATCGTTATCTGTAAATGGATTTTAGTATCACAGACATGTGCTTCTTGGGAAGAAAGTTCAATAGATTTTTTAGAAGATGAAAGAGACATCATTGCTGAGATTTCTCTTGTTGCTTTTTCTTCTTCACTAGGAGACACTTTTGGTGAGGATTCACTCGTTGTTCCTTCTTTTACAGTAGGAGGCACCTTCATTGTTTCTTCTTTATCTGCATTGAAACATGATGCCTCAACATTGCCTTGAGTAGACTTTACGTCGAACGAGCTTGGTAAGAATTCCTCTAGAGTCACAAGACGTCGAGATTTTGGTAGTGATGCACTTCTACCTTTGCCCTTTTTTAGCGCTTGTTTGATTTTTGCTTCTCCGATTTCTTTACCATTTTTCCTCTAATCGGTTGTTCGTATGATTCTTTTCGTAAGCTTGACTTGTTGCGTCTTCGCCTAGTTACAAGAATCTAACCCTCATCACCATCTATGTCAACTTCCTGGTCTACTGACTCTTCTTCATGCTTTTCAGAGATATATATCTGAACCGGATCAAGTGAGCCAAACGTGATAGAGATCTGGTTAGAACTAGCCTTCTCATCATCAAGGATAATTTTATTTTCGTTAACCAATCGCATCAGTCTATCCTTGAAGACAAAATATTTTTCAAGAGGATGACTCACAAGTCTATGATACTTGCAATAATTTGGGTCATTAACTTTTCCAGTCTCATCGGGTCGCTTCATATCTGGCAAGTCAATGAGCTTTAACTCAAGCAATTCATCAAAAATTTCAGAAACGTCAGAATCCAAGAAGGGATACTTTTTTCCTTGCATCGCCCTCAGTGTCGACTTTTGATTTGAACGTGCTTGAAAAGTCGTTCTCATATTTTGTTTTACGCCCTCATTCGTAGTGAACTTTGCGGGCGACACATTTACACTCATGGATTCTTTGTTGTCATTTCTGGGCAGAAACTTGCTCCATCTCTTGGGTTCCTGCTTGTCCCTTCCTTTGCGCGGATCATGGACAATAGTCATATCTTTTCCGGCAGAGGACATGCTCAACTCCATATCATGAGCGCGAGTAGCTAAATCTTCGAAGGATTTTGGTTTTATTCCTTGCAAGATGTAAAGAAGCTCCCAGTGCATTCCTTGAATACACATTTCGATTGCAGAAGCTTCACTAAGCCTATCCTTGCAATTTAGGCTCGCGTTCCTCCATCGATTTATGAAATCTATAACCGGTTCATCTTTTCTTTGGCGAGTATTCGTGAGTTCTACCATGCTCACTGTACGCCTTGTGCTATAGAAGCGATTGAGAAACTCGTGCTCTAGTTGCTCCCAACTGTCAATAGAGTTAGGTTTGAGATCCGTGTACCAATCAAAGGCATTTCCTTTTAGAGAGCGGACAAACTGTTTGACAAGATGGTCTCCGTAGGTTCCACCATTATTACATGTCTCCACGAAGTGCGCGACATGTTGTTTCAGATTTCCTTTTCCCTCAAATTGTTGAAATTTGGGAGGTTGATAACCAGCAGGCATTTTAAAGTTATCAATCCTAGCAGTGTATGGCTTAGCATACATATGAGAAGACTTGGTGGAGACTTCATACTTATCTTTGATAGTGCCTTCAATAAACTCCTTCAAGCGATCGAGTGGGATCATTCCTTCAGAAGAAACTGGCATCTCTTTAATAAACGGGGCTTTCTTGGCAGGATCTTCAATTTCTTGAACTTCGATACCCTTTCTAGGCGCATGACTAGCATCTCCATCTAAAAGTCCTTCCATTCTATCCATCAACTTATCGATTCGAGACTCTTGGTTTTGTACATGCTTTGTCAATCCTTCAACCAACTTCATCAGATTTGCGAGTTGTTCCTCAGGAGAGGAAGCAGCAGTCACCATCGTTTGCATGACCATTGGAGATGCAAGAGAGTAGCACGGATTGTCGTGTAAGTTAATCTTCAGCGGACTCACGTTACGCGATGTACGTGGAGATGATTCATAAGTTGAATCACAGTTCTCCCTTGTGGTAGAGCTCGTGGAACCAGATTGCTCAAGGAGAGCCAATGTCTTCTTGATCTTTTCAGCAACACTGCTTCCTCCTTCTAGAGCATTTGTGGAGAAACTTGCTCCTTTTGGGGTCGAAGACCCAAAAACAGGAGTTGATACAGACGACACTTGAAGTGTTTGTTGTCCTAGTGTAGTAGCCTTGCTTCTCGTAACAACTCCGAAGCTTCCAAAGGTAACACTAAGGATGCCTTCAACTTCGGTAGAGAACTTGGAGTTAGTAGCCTTAGATGCAGTTGATCGAGAGCTGTTGTTCATGGAAGTCATCTCGATATTCTTTGACGCTTGAAAAGTTGAGATGACAGGTAGAGATTGTCCCACTGGGCGTGCCAGAATTTGTAGACAATAAAATTCGCGTCGAGAAAACAATAATCAAGAACGGAAGATTATAGCAACAATCATTTTATTATCTCAAGTGCGAGTGTTACAATCTCTATAATTCCTCTGAATTCGCCTTTTCAACTATAAATTCAAGGGCTTTAAAGCTTGTTCTTGAATCTCTAACGAACTTGAACTTGAACTTTATCTTGATCCTGACTTTTATTTGAATTCAAGGGCTTCGAGCTTGTTATTGAATTCGATGGTCTTGATCTTGATCGTTCTTGAACTCGAATGCTTGAATTCTTAAACTTGTAGCTTTATAGAGAATTAAATGACGTTTGTACCACGGATTTTCTCTAGCTTCTTGTTTAGAATTTTCTCGGTCTCTTTTCTGAATTATGAGGACCCCTATTTATAGTTTAGAATAGAGGAGTTGCGATTGGAATAGGATTCCGTTCGGCCAATCAGATTTAAGTGACATGGCATATGGGCTTTATGGAGCGGGCTTGTCATCTTTGACACATGTCATGATTCTATTGGTTTCTTATTTGACTTGGCATGCCACATCATTTGCACACGTGGCGCCAAGATGGGCCTCTAGAATGAGGTGGAATTGGGCTCAACAAATTGTAGCCCAAATCAATTATTTTGGATTTTAATTAAGTCCATATTTGTTGGACTTAAATATTTAACTCAAGTATATCAATCCATAATATTTATTTGGATTAATATATTTATGAATTTAATATAATCCGAATCATTTTATAAATTTATATTTAATAAATTTTAAATGATTACAAGACCAACTGAAAAAAATTGAAACGGGATTTTCGAGAACTGATATCAAGATAAAGCTAACCAATTTTTAGCTAAAATTTTGTGAAAAATGTGGGAACGCTAGAATATACAATTACTATTTGCCAAGGAATATAACATTCAAAGAACTTAGCTTCAGAAATTCAATCAGTAAAATGTAGCCACAAAGGAATATTTTTCATCATTTACAGTTCCTCATCTGCAATCTACTCTCTATTTATTCTACAGTTCTAAGTGTATCAGCATTAATTCTGTGTTGCTCAATTTATGCACCCAGGCATAGTCTTGCAGCATGGACCAATATACCCGGTAAACGGAAGAAGATGGAGGGTGTGTTTGGTATGAAGGAAAATGTTTTCCATGGAAAATGTTTTCCTAGAAAATGTTTTCCTGGAAAACAAGTAGATTTTGGACTTATTTTCTCATTTTTGGTTAGTGAGTAGAAAATATTTTTCGGAAATGATTTTTAGTGTTTGATTTATGAATGAAAAATGTTTTTGAGAGACATCTTTTATTTTTACTACACTAAAAAATAATTTATGAAATTGAAAATATTTTTTAAAATCAAATAATTATTTTATGGGAGTGGGGGTGGGGTGGGGTGGGGGGTAGTGGGTTAATTTTTTGGGGAGGGGGGGCTGGCCGGTGAGGGAAGGGGGTCAGGGATCGGGTGAAAAAATAAAATTTTAAAATTGAAAATATTTTTAAAATTAATTTTTTTCCCAAAAAAATGTAATTTGAAATTGGAGAAGAGTTATGGAAAATGTTTTCCTTAATTTTTGAAGGGAAGTCATTTTCCTTAATTTTAAGGAAAATGAGTTGATTTAGAAAATATTTTCCATAACTTTTGTCCCAACCAAACATGGGAAAATTGGAACCAAACACACTCGGAGAGTGTGCGATTGACAAAGTTAATTTCTCCAAAGTGAGCATCATACAGTATCTCTTGGCTATATACCACAACGTATCCCATGAACAATGCAAAGACAATGCATACCTATCACACAAGCAGTACTCATCATTAAATCAATCATACTATTCATTCATTAGACAGATCACAGAAGTAATGATTATAGGATGTGTGTGAGCACATTGTATGCATACAACTACTTACCTTTAACATCCGATGAGCTGTATGGCTGTCAATGTATTCTGAATTACTAGCATTAAAGGTGGAGAAAAATAGAAGAGAAGAATAGAACAGGGTGCCCATGTAGATTGCACTCCTGTCCCTCGTAAACGTGGATCCAAACCAGATAATTCCAATGCCAAGTGTTGGAGGTGCCAAAAGGTGGCAAACAAGCCTGTAGAGAAAGCAAGGAATGCTTTTTCAAATTATCAAAATATTCTTCAAAGAAGGAACACAGAACAACAAGAGATATCAACTAATGTCTGTGTCATACTAGAAATGACTTGAGGAAATCAGTGGAAAATTATTTAAGTGCACTCTTCATAATTTCGTCATGTTTCTAAGTTTCACCCATTTATGAGCACTCTTCAGAACTCCTTCACATATACTGATAGCTAAGAATGCACATAATGGTGAGATAGAATTTTCTAACTGTAACATCCCCTAAACCCATGGAAGATATAAGTAATTACAAGTCATCAGTTACAAATCTCACAACCTAACAACATCCCAACACCCATATTGCTCAATATTTCTCATTCATAAGCTAAGTATAATCCAATTCTGAACTGTGAAGACCTAGGTGATCAGTCATGCCATTTCAGGTTCTCCAAAACCTATGTGATCCATTTAGCTAACTGCATGCAAGAATGATACAAAATGACAAATTCATCTACTCCAATGCCATTGTTCTCACAAGTCCTTGTGAAAGAATTTCCAGAGTAGGTAGTCATTCTAATTAAAGATGAAAAACAATACTAGTTTCTACAAGGATAAAGTAATCACTAGTATATATACCAATCAGCATCAAGCCTTTCTCTGTACACAATTGAAGACTACAAAAATCAGGTTTCTGATAATATAATATGACAACAAAGCAGAACAAGCAACCATATAGAATATCAATAACAGAAATATCTGCCATCTTTCTAGTCTTACTCTTGATCTATTTCAAAGAAATATTTGGTAAAAATGCCTATAGAAGCACCGATGGAAAATGAAGCAATCATCAAGAGTAAGACCCTCATCCTCTGCATAGACAAAAGATTTACGACCTCAATAATAAATCCACAACTTGGAAGAAAATTTACAAGACACAGATCACGTACCACTCTTAGTGGTGATATAAAGTAAAGACAGAGTAAACTTGCTATAGAAGAAAGGATTGTGAAATGCCCTCCCGCTTCCCATATCCAGTGCGAGAAGGATCCAGAAGTAAAGCTCCACATGGCAAAGAAGAGAGTAAGATATACCTATATTTCAGTAAACAAATCAAATACAGGAAATATGGCGAATCCAATACTTGGAAGCAGAAGTGAAAATGCATCTTCTCCAGCTAACTAGGTTTTGCAAAGAAAGAAAAGATCAAACACAAGATACTGAAACCAGAAATTAATCTCTCCATAAAAAATTATATGAAACGAATTTATTTTGAGAAGCTTGAATGCAATTTCATCCAAACTATTCAAAAACAACTTTCAAGACTGTAGTACCAAACTTTACTCAAAATGCTAGAGGAAGTTACAAGTTGTGCCAATCGTAATTACGGTAAAAATATTCAGAAAAATCGAAATTTATCATGAATCCTGAAGAATCAAGTAAAGCAAGTAGAAAAGATAAGAAAGAATTACGGTAATATTCAGAAAAATCAAAATTCATTATGAATGTACAGCTTGATCAGTAACGAGATTACAAGATAGAAATCTCTAGATTACAATATTTTAATGAAACCGTAAGAATGAATGTACCCTCTTCAAGCTTGCATAAGCGTGCTCGGTCATTTCACCAGTATTCATCAGGTCTTCTCTTGTCCAATTCCTTACGAAGTAAGCTCTCATAGCATTCATATCTGACAACTTGATGTTTTTTGCTTCAGAGGGAAAACGAAATCGGAAATTTGATGAAGAAAAATGAGAAACGTGAGCTGTATTTATAGTTCCTTATACACACAAGAGTTTGTTACCAAACACTGCCCCTCGCCGTTATTCAGTTATTAGCTCAGTTTTGGGTAATTTCGTCAAGGAGAAGAATCTTCTGAGTTCTCTGCTCAGTTGTTGGCGGGAAAGTGGGGAGGTTTGGGGATATAAATTTTTTACGGAATTTTTGTTCCCTTTTCCCCTTTCTTATTGTAATAAATTCATCTCACTGTTTACTCAAAAAAATTGTTTGCCGCCTATTTATAATAATGCAAAATTTATACGTACTTTCTATTTGCATGTCATCTTTACTATAAATATATCATATATTTATCTAAAAGAGAAGGGAAAAGGGTTAAAAATACTCCTTAACTTTGATTTATTGTTTGATTTTACCCTCGCCGTTAAAATAAAATTAAATTTACCTATTCCGTTATTAATTTCACTAAAATTATTCCTCATTAATTAGACGAAATCTCCAAAATTAACTCAATTACCCGATTTTGTTAAAAGAAAAACACTATTCCCCCATTTAGAATAACCCAAAATCAATCAACCCAATTAATCCCAATATTCAATGCCCTATTACCCATTCCCATTTACCCATTCTCTCTCTAATCTCCTTTTCTCCATAGAAGCTAAGTGAAGACCGATGAGTGGATTCCATTATTGAAAACATTCATCAGCAAGGCTAACCCAATGTGGACATTGATTGGACATTCTGCTTTGCATTTGCCGGTACAATAGGTGAATTGTCCATTATCGAAAACATTCAGCAGGAAGGTTTCAGGGTAGTGTTCGATCTTGCTGGTTTTCGCTTGGATTTTGCTCCTCGTGGCTGTGCATAAATTAACTACACACAAAATCGGGAAAAAAAATTCAAAAACAATTCTTCCAAACTCCCCCAGTTTATTATATGGTTGATCATTTCTTTGGTTTGGGGTGGATTAGGAGAAGAGAAAGAAACATGATTAGATGTTGTATGTTTGTATTATGTGCTAAATTAATGTTGTAATACATGGTTAAGAGAAGAAGCAAATTACAAGTATGTAGTGAGAATTAGGGTAGATTTGTAGTAATTTATAACTCAAAATACTTTATTGTCTCTAAGATGGGGCGAAGTTAATAGTAGCTAACAAAATATGTGGCGCTACTTAAACTCATCTTCTTCACTTAGCTTCTTATGGAGAAAAGGAGATTGTTTTTCACTTAACTTATGATGGAGAAAAGGAGATTGGGGAGAAAATGGGCAAATGGAAATTGAGTAATTGAGTTAATTGGTATCGGATTATCCTAGAGGGGTCGAGTCATTGGGTTAAAATAAGGAATGAGGTTTTTTTTTAAATAAAAAAATTAGGTATTTGGGTCAATTTGGGGATCCGTCTAATGAGGGGTAATTTTGGTAAAATTAGTAACGGGAGGGGTAAATTTAACTTCATTTAACGGTGAGGGTAAAGTCAAACAATAAATCAAAGTTGAGTGGGTATTTTTGACCCTTTTCTCAAAAGAGAATCCTAGGCCCGCCTACGTGGCGCCACCACAAGCAAGAATTTTCTTTTAAATTTATTTATTTCCAAAACTAGCATTCCTCTTTTATTAAAGATTGTGACTTTTATGAAAAGTTGCAACTTAAATGAAGAGTTGTAATTTTTTTTCAAAATTTTTTGACTTTTATGAAAAATTGTGACTTTAATGAAGAGTTGCGACTTTTATCAAAAGTTGTGCCTTTTATAAAAAGTTGTAACTTTAACGAAGAGTTGCGACTTCATGAAAAATTGTGAATTTTATAAAATATTTTGAACTTTTTGAAGGGTTACAACTTTTTCAAATAGTTGTAACCTTTATAATAAGGCACAATAAACATTCGTTCACACTACCCTTTGTTGTCTATAAATAGGAGGATTTCCTCTCATTTTAAAACAACAAAAATTTCGATCTTCTTGTTCTTCTACTTCCGCAAAATTAAATATTCGTGTACTTTGCTCCTGTTCAGTGACTTTCTGACACCACTTTTTTTGTATCAATAAATGGATGAATAAAATTATTCCATGATGTAATTCTTTAAACATCTGGTATTAGAGGAGAATAGTTTTCTTAAGGGGACATTGTGCATTTAGTGGACTCATTTTTTTCCTTTCTATTTCATTTTATTTTTACATATCCTGGTATGTTTTTTTACACTCATTAATTTACACTTATGATATTAATTGTTGTTTTCGAGTACATGTTTTAAAGTCTATTATTTATGTTTCTGCAAATTTATTGTCTCCGATTATGTTGAACATATACACATGTAGTACGTATATTCATTGTGCAGAAAATAATTATTGTATTCAGTTCCAAGAATTCATGTTTTGATATACTATATTAACTTCTATAATTTAAAATTACTTCAAGCGTAATTTCTTTTCTAAATATGTTATGAATTTTTTGAGTTTTCTCCTAAGACATATATCACAATTATATAATCTATGCAACTTAAATGTTTCTTTTTATTACGAAATGCCTTGCATATATATTCTTATTTTCTTCTTTATTTTCGTTTTAATGTTGATAAAGAACCAATGATTTATCATTTCGTGAATAATTCATTCATTAGAGGTTCTTGAGTTATGTCATAATGACAAATAATCAAATTCCTGTTGAAATATTGCTAATATTTTTTAAGAACCTATTTTTCCATCATTTTTAATGTATGGATATTAGTAAAAAAATATTTTCAAATTTAATGCAATTATTATTTGCGATCGCACGAAGCGCGAATAGATTACCCAGTATTTCTATAAGAGAACAATTTTTTTCCTGCCAAGCTATCAAAAATGAATAGTCATGTCAAATGCATTTTTTCTATATTTCTAAGTTATGATAATAAAAAAAAAAAGATGTACTTTTTCTTTAGTATTATTAATATCTAATGAGGAATTTATGTATGTTTAGTATTTTATGTTAAGTAATCCTAAAAGAAAAAATATTCAAACTTTTTTTTTTTTTGTAACCGAAAGTAAAGTCAGAAACTGTAACAAGTATCTCTCCTTTAAGTAATTTTATTGTATGACTCAAACATATTATTTCACTTAATAATAATAAATTTTAATTTTTTTTCCCAAAAATTATATACTTTTACAGTGTATACGTGCGAAGCATGTGTCCCAAAACTAGTGTATATATGTATGTCAAGTGGCTTTTCTAGGGCCACTAATGATTTTATAGGTGTACTTTTTGTTGTGATAGTAACACATTGTTAATAAGGAAATAAATATAAGAAATTGGACATCAATGCAAGTAGCTAAAGTAACACATACCATTAAAATCGGGTACATGATATATAAAACACAAAATATAAACCTCAGAGGAACAAAAGCAGACGAAGAGATAAAAGAAACTGAGTTTCTGAGAGAATAAGGAGTTATTTCTAGGAGAATGAGATTATTTCCGTTTTAAAATTCTCTATGTGGTTCGAGGTCCAGGCTACACAGTCTTTGCCTGTGGGTGACTCTTATCATTTACTAGGAGATTATCGACTGTCGGCTCTAGACTGACCGAGATCCATTCTTAGTAATTAAAGATATTTTTCGTACCTTATCGAGGTTGTGAGGGTTTGTTCAGGTTTTTACTTAAATTTGTGCACAAGTGTACTTTCAAGGCTTATGGGTCCAGGTAGGTTCAATTAATTATACTTAATTCTATTATGTTCTCAATATAGTCGTGTGTCAAATTCCACTGTTTTGACCTTTGTTTGTGTTATTCTTGCATTTCTTATTGCTTTTACTTTTCTTGCTAAATAGGCCTATGAAGCCATATTAATACATGTTCTTTGGTACTCATGCTACACTCTCAGTGCCTAGATTCTAGAAAGTTATAGCTTCAATTAAGAGGCAAGGGTGAGCATATAGCGTCCTAGACTTACCTAACTCTATCTTTATTTTGTTGGCTTTTTTATGTAATTTTATGATAAGCCTTGTATTTTGGGTCCAGTTTTGGGACTTGTACATTTTCAGATTAGTATCTCTGTACTCAAAACTTCCAATTTGAATCCCTGGAAACAAGACTTAGAGAAGTAGATGACTCGGCTTCACTGGGAGATGGGAAACTATATGCGGAGTTAGAGGCAGAGGGACTTGTAATGAGTCTTTTTTACTTCTCATAACATCTCATAATTAATTGAGTCTTTTCTACTACTCTTAACATCTCATTATAAATAAGTTTTTTTCACCAGTATTTCATTTGGTTAAGTATTCACAATTTTTCTTCTTTTTCACCACTTAAATTTTAGGTACTTACCATCCCTTACCCCACCCCATCCTTTTTTTTTGGACTTAATATCTCAAAAGGTCACTCAACTTTAAAAATTTATCTAGTAAAATCATTAAACTTTGTTTAATATCCAAAAAAACACTTAACTTAGACATTTATATAAATAAAATCACTCAACTCAATTTATCATTAAAAATATTAACATAGATAAATAAATCATTTTTATGCCATGTAAATATGAACTCCATAAATAAATAAAATTTAAAAAAATAATCAGGATTTTTTAATGAATAAACTAAATAAGTTATTAGGATATTATTATATAATTAAAATGTATTATAATGAGCTTTATCCAAAAAAAAAGGAGAGATAAAAAATTGGGTAAAAATTGCATGACAAATAATTGTGGGTACATGATTTTTATCGTATAAAATATATATAGATATTGGCTTAATAACTGCAACTCTGCAAATATTGCTCTGTTGCGGTCATTGAATTATAAAAAAAAATTGACGTCTTATAAATTTTTTTGTTGCAATCATTAAGCATATGATAATATCAACAATATTTATTGGTAAGGTACGTTCATCCTGATATCAATTTCAAGTGCATAATAATATTATATTAATATTTATTTCATTAATTAAATTTATTCTTAAATATTTATATATTTATTTTGGTATGTTAATTTTTTTTTATAAATTAGTTGAGTGATTTGATGGATACAAAGGCCTAAATTGAATGATTTTATTTATATAAAACATAGTTCGATGATTTAACTAAATAAATTATCAAAGTTGATTGATAATATTGATACAAAGACATAAATTGAATAACTTTATTGATATAAAATAAAGTTTAATGATTTTGCTAGATAAATTTTTAAAGTTGAGTGATCTTTTGAGATATTAACTCTTTTTTTTTTTGCTTCCTTAATAGTCATATGTTTACTCATGATAAAAGTATTTAAAAGTAAACTGAAATCTCAATAAAAACATAGAATGAATAGAGACCATTCATTAGCCAAAATGGCACTTAAGTCTTAATCATGAAAACATGAATGGAAAGACTCAAGAACTAACATTTAATTACTGCCTATTGAAGCCTCTAACAACTGAGATGAACGTTGGGACAAGATCCACGACATCCTAATGAACTAACTAATAGAGCAATAAAAAGGGAATCCTCCGGAAGCAAGGATGCTCACCAACTAACTTTGAGTGCTTAATTGGATCAACGAGGCGCTAGATGCTAATCATGGTTACATGTATCTGCATCATAAAATGATGCAGACCAAATGACATCAGTACGTTGAATGTAGGATCATGCGAGGGGAATTTTAAATAATACATAAGCTACTGAAATATGAAAGAAATACTTACCTCAACTTTACTCAAAGTCGTGGATACTCAACTCAAATGCAAAATTAAACAACATTAAAGATGCAATTTATATGAAGCATTTAAAACAGTAGGAAACAACTCAATATACATATATAATAAAGTAATATAACTTTGTGGGAGTTTCTCTAACCAACAACCATCACTATAAGCTATGTGATGTTACAACGTCACGTCCACGCTGCTAGAATTGTCCTATAACTTGCCGGGATATAGAATGCCTCAACTATGTGGATCCACTGGTGTATGCTAAAAAACACCAAGGAATCATCTAAAAAGTATGACCCTTTCTAGCCACGATGGCTATATGGTTTATGGAGACATTGATTTGTTATGAACTCGTCCCCGCATCGGTGCTCAAAACTACCCCCAAAATACTTAGCTCATATGTTTTAAAAGCAAAAAAAAAACTTTTTCTTTGCTAAAAAACTAGCTAAAAAACTCTTTTGAAAATCAGTGTTTCCTCTCTTGTTTAAATGTGAAAACATCTACTCTTTGAAAATACTTAGTTCCCATATACTCTTTTTGAAAAAATGAAATTCATTTGTTACTCTTTCTTAACTCAAAATCGAAGTCTTAAAACAAAATTAAAACATTTGCCAAAAACTTTTTGAAAAGACTCTATGACCTTTCTAGACTTTGATCTTAACTTTCCTTGAATTTGAATTTATGGATTCAAGGTTATGATTCATGATTATGGATGATTTCTAGGTGTTTAGAAGTCATTTAGAGTAGTTAGAACAATAGGAGCTGTTAGTACCCTTTAGAAGGACTTAAACTGGCTAACCGACGAAAAATGGGTTGGGCGGATGGACTTGGCCCACTGTTGGCGCGTCGCCCCAGCCCTCTTGGCGCAACGAAGGGCGCCGGCTCATTCCCCCAGGCAAGTCTGACAAATTTTCCTCTCGTTTTTAGACCTTAATTTAATTAATCTCAATTATTTTTCTAAATATCTCTTTAGATTCAGGTAACCAATACATACACACAAGAATCTAACTCAAGACAACTCTAATAATTTACATTAAACTCTCAAGAACTCCTCAATCTCAACCGAAATTCAAGAACGAAAGCAATATAAGAACACCCATCAATAACGTGCAAACTTCCAATCTTTTTAGGACGAATTCACGCTAAAATAAACATGTTTGACATGTGGGTGAATGAAACCAATGTTATGAAAGTCTCACATACCTCGTAGGATTGAATCCTTGGCTAAATCCACAACCAAAATCGCAAGAACTTGACGAATCTTGAACTTTTCTTTTCCTTTCTCCTCTTAAGTTCTTTCTCCAAAAACCTTAGCATTAATTTCCAATTGTCTAAACTGAAAAAATTCATTTTAGACCTGATACGCTCAAATTACACCTCCCTAAAGAAGCTTAAGCGATCGTTATCAAGTAAAGAACCCAACTAGTAGGTTGGGGTCGATCCCACGAGGAATATGGTTTAGACTTAAATTTTACACACAATTATATCTTTTTAGTCAAGGTATTTCAGAAACAATTAAGTAAAGGAGGGGGGTATGTGAAACAAATTCCTAAAATTAAAAGAGTATTAAGTAAGCAAAGATCAACTTCGACTGTTATCAAGGTGAGAAAGTAACTAGGGTGTAAGTGTTCCCCACAAGCTCATAACGCAGTAATCCTAGCAACAACAATCCTTTTCTAGTGTATTACATGCAAAGTGATAAGTTATGTATCTCTAAATCCTTGGTCCGACATCTAAAGAATTTCTCCCCGCACCTTGGTCCGGTTATGTGTGTATAATTTACTAACCATTACCTTTACCTCATATTAGACATCATAATCGATGTATGGATTAGTTGTTGCTTCTCACCAATCGACACCAGCCTATTAGATAATAGCACACTAAATCTATGTTTTGGTCCGGCAAGTAGAAACAAAGTGAGTTATAACACGTGCACTCATTAAAAAAACTTCTAAACGAAAGAATTATCAATGCATGCAAAAAATACTATTCAAGAATCGCTTAATTGCTATTAATACTTTGTTAATCGCTCATGGTTCCCAGAACCCTAGTTGTGAATTTAGTTACCCATATTAGAAATAACACAATTCATGTTTGTAGATGAAGAAATCATGAACTTACGTAATAAGAATAGTAAACTCATAAATTGAACTTGAATTTCAAACCAAAAGCTTCAAAACCAAATTCGGAAATCAATTATTTGCCAAAGTTGCAAAAACTAATCTCCAAAACATAAACCAGAACACGGGTAGTAGTAGCTAACCCCAAAAACGAGGTTTAATGCCCTATTTATAGAAAACAAAATCTTAACAAAAAGGGAATTCAAATAATGAAAGTTTGTTCAGGCACGCGAATCTACGAGACAAACAGATGGGCCGTCTATCGATCTACGGTTCATGCTTTGCTTTTGTCAGCTAGGACTTAGAAATATATTTCAGCCTCCGGATTGCATCTTCTCTGAATCAGACGCCGACCAACAACACGGTCCGTTGATGCTCCTCCGTGACTCCACACTTAGAATATTCAAATATCAGGTACTAGAACCCTCGCAGTCTCAAACTACAGCTCACCAGTATGGTCGTCGATTCTAGTCGTAGTTCACTTGGTAATAATTCCTTACTTTCCTCCAATGCCTGGGTTGCTCATCTACGATCATAACCTACGACATGTTGATTGAATGACGGAACGTCGATTGCCTTCGTAGTTCCTTTTTCTGCACTATTTTCAGTTGTCTCCATTGTTTTATGCCTGAACATCTTTCCTGCAAAACAAGACACAAACTTGTTAAAACCAATAAAAGAAGGCTCTAGACACACACAACCCTTAAGTGAAATGTATTAGAAATACCGTGAACTCACGGTACATCAACATTATCAACTTATATTCGTTGTTGTCCTCAAGCGACACACTATGACCCTAAATGACACTTGCATAGAAGCATGCAATTTAAGCTCGAGCAATCACATGGATATCTATCCCGACTCTTTCTTGATTGATTGCAGGCCTACACCTTAGTCTCGACAAGCTAACTCATGCGGATCATATCATGACACGAATTTACCATTTAACAAACACCTTTACGAATTTTCCTATCATCAAGGTACCAATTTTCTCATAATGTAACTAGTGCCCTCACTTCAAACAAAATCTTCAATTTTCACATAATGATGATGAATTTTGGGTACAAGGATTTATTTTAACACTTAGGCTCAGGAATAATTTCACATACAATTAATGCTCCACGCCATAGACTTGCCCTTATCTTCACTGCTCAGGTTGACCAAACTAGACTCTAGGATAACGGTAGGACTTTCTTGGCTTGTAAAGTAGGCTCAGGGTCAGGTGTGATACATTTGGGTACATTTAGTGACTATCTACCCTCCTTTACATTACAACTAGTCTCTTCTCACGACCCGCAGGTACACTCAAAAAGACAGGGCACCCTTTGGGTCGAACACGACGTACTTGACCTCTCAGAGGTTTTCCACAGGTCCTTTGACATCATTCATTGCATACATGTATGAAAAGTAGTGCGTCTTCAAAATATCTTTCATAGAAAACATAAGGAATAAGGCTAAGTCTCAATGTCGCCATCGTAGACACATGAATATCTTGGGACACGACCCATACATCAAAATATAGGAATATCTTAGTCTAAGTCTATTACAATGCTTTTAATAAAAGAAACTAAAGATAGTGATGTCCTCGGGTCTATTGAGGACATACCAACACTTTCTTGAATAGAATGATAGAATCCAAGCTTCTCTTCACGTACTCCTCTCAAATGCCACCTACACCTTTAGAGATAGACCAAATATATGGAATTAATACATTAGAATGTACTAAGTATGACATAATACATAAAATCGTGATAAACAAACATTCATATAAAACATGCTCTTTTTGAGTAAACTTCATAACATATGTATAATGAACCACACATAACACCAACTTCACATATAATTCACATTCCAAAACATAACATCAAAAATACTTCAAAACACATAAACATGAGACCCTCCTACCAAAGGTGACTCTAAGGCTCACTTGAGTGAGTTATGAAGCGACCGCCTATACAACCCCTTCACACACACCAAAGAGATCCTTTAGACTACCTAAGATAAAATTATTCCCATTCATTAATTAGACTACCTACCTAGAATTAATCTAAGACTCGCCTAAGTAATACATGAAGAGAACGCCCATACACCCTCTCCAAGCCTACCTAAGCAATCCTTAAAGCTACTTAGATAGATACCTTTTTCATTAACATACCTTTACTTAAGTCATTATGTTCATTAGACCATTTAAGAGACATTCAATAAATAAGGACTTTCACATAATGGTCTTGGATAAGACCTAGAGAACTCACATATTAATATCTTTAAAGCCTACTCGTGCAATGTCTAGATAGCATCCCATTCCACTACCTAAACTTTATAGTACTTATCCAACACTAGCATGTATCCCACATGATGAGAATAGGCAATAACCAACATAGACCATACTAGCTAGGCATCGAATCCAGAGTCAACCCTACTCCGATGGAGGGGGTTCTACTTGCCAATGGTAGAACTAGGACACATCCCATGTAGGCACATGGTTAAGGAATATCAAGTGTTTCTTTGTACTCTATCCTTATCTCAACTAGAGCAACTCCCCAAAAATACTCGCTTGATGCTAGCCTTTGTTCTTATAGAGTAATTCAATAAAGGAACATATGAAAAGGTACCATATCTTAGTCATAACCAAATCATAATACACCTTACCAAAGAGGGTCCACTAGGGCTGCATACAATGGTTAAGAGGATAGCTCAATGACTTTTCTAAGGATGATTTCATGCCGTTCCAGCCAACCACCCCTAAGTCCACATTCACACAAGAAGGATACCATTACGACTTTCAACTTCAAGGATATCATAATCTTCCATCTAGGTTGAAGGTTCCACATAAATGACCTTCTTCTCTATGTTCAAGGTCATAGTTCAATTCACATATTCATACATTACTAAGGTGCTTTAGTCCACTAATTCAAGGGTCCATATTCACATTCCACATGTATCAAGTAAAAGGGACTTGGGTCTACCAAAACAAGACACACACATATTCTTCTTATCACATGTACAATACCATTCAAAAAGCACATAGGGTCAACTAAGTATACTTGCAAGTCACCCTACACACTTCTATAGAATCATCAGCATAACTCATCATAGTGTTCATATAGTCAACTAGGAAGATTCACACTCTAACATCAAGTATACACACATAAGGCATCACTATAGCCTAGCATGATCACATATATTCAATTAGAAGAACACATACTTTACTCCATAGATACATATAACTCATATAGACCTTCACAATTATCACATATCAAAGATATAACATGACAATATCATAATTCATAAAGTAATGCCGACGAGTGCACATTATTCACAAGTAAAACGCATAAGCACTGCCACCATAAGTGGGCCATACCAAACATCACAATTCAAAATACCTATACTAAATAATATAGAGAAGGTTAGATCAACATACCACCATTCCAAACTCAACAACTCCAATCCATAGACAATTCAACCAATCCAATACACCATGGTTCTTACCAATAGCCATAACTACCAATTCAATCCAATAATCACAATATAAAATGATACAAGATAATAAAATATGAAATTCATAAATTTAGGACATCCTACATACAATTCTAACATGATTCTTTCATAATTCAATAGCTCAAAGTAAACTACACAAGATTCAATAGTATAGAGGCATGGTCAAATCACCCATAAAGTAGTCAAAATAAGGATTTCATGATTTTCATGGGTTCATAGATATTTTTAAATTAGAATAATCAACATAACATCAATTCGAACATATCATTGATTCAAAACGTTTTATGGAAGAACCCATGGCTAGAATTCAATTTAGAAGTTCATCTTTTGAGAAAGTCTTGAAAAACCACTTTGAAGCTTGGAACCTTGAAGAAAGAAGATCCAAGGATGAAAACCATACCTTAATTGATGCTAAACCACGAAATTTGAGAAGATTTGATGGAGAAATCAAGCTCCGAGCTCCAATCAGAATTCAAGCTTCAATGGAGTTCTAGAGAGTTGTTTTCGGGTCTTGGGTTTTGATTTTGAAAAGTCAATTCATCTTAGTGTTCAAGTCTTCTAAACCCACTTAAAATACTCAAAATACCCTTAAGAAACCTCCCAAATAATTTTTAGAAGGCTAGGTGAATTACCTAAAATGCTCTTGAGCTGGACGAGACTCTACAGAAAATTGCAGGTCTCATCGACGGTTCCCCATTGACGGGGCGTCATCCATCGACGGGCCGTACTGTAAACCGTCGATGGGTTTTGGGAGCTAAAGCTCCTACCACTAAGTTTCAACCTACGCCCACAACAATGGGGCGTCGATGGACCTACGGTCCGTTGATTGCCCCTCGTTGGTTGGGTTGGTTTTGACAATTTTTGGCTACAAGTTGTGTCCTCCTCAAGGACCCTTTGGTTGGTACTTGGGGAGTTTTCCCCGAAGTTTCCAACCCAAATACACTCTTACACATTTTAGGAACCTGTCACATCAATTTCTACCAAAATGAACACGTAAAACTTGCGAAAACACACTAAGACACACACGCACGCTTCAAGGCACAACTTTCGAACGTCATGGACGTTTGACCTCCAAACATCACCAAAATTTAGACACTGCCTAGAAACACTATTATAAACCATTTTAGGATTTCATAACCTCATGACACACGTGTTAGGCTTTATCTTCCCCTAAGTCATTTTAAAGGTGTTACATTCTCCCCCACTTGGACAACATTCGTCCTCAAAGGACACTTGCTACACTTAGGCACTTTCAAGAGATAAGAAACTCAAGACTAGCAGAACATAACCATACCACAAAATACACAATACACATATATAAGAGGAACACCAATTTCACATAATCAAGAGACTCAAAACACAACAAGAAAATATAAACTAATCTATAACTCATTATGCGAATAAGACTCACATTCTTCATTTTATATAGGAGGAACTCCTTCTCCACAAATTATCATGCTCATATACATCAATTCTAAACACATTATAACCATTTTTCATAAAAGAACAATTTAGTCCAAAATTCAAAATCTTTACAGTTAGCACCAAATTCTTTACAGTGTAGAATGCTCAAATATCCAAAAATCCAACTCTTAAGCAATTTACGATGAAAGCATGAAAGTATGAGAGACAAAACTATATAAACTTAATTTACAACATAATTATAATCTTATAAAATGCACAATGCAAGGAATCAATGAAATTTAATTTCAACAAGACTCCTAAACACAAATGCAACATGCAACATGCTACTATGACTTTCTATCTCTCAATCTTGAATAGAATAGAAGAGAAGAGACAACAAATCAAAACTCCACTACTCACCATAATCCCTCACTTAGAAGGAACCGATCACAATACAAGAGAGAAAACTATAACTTACCGACATCATCATCATCCGACTTTGTTCCTATAGCTCGGAGGGCATAGAAGCGATTCCTCTTTGGAGCACCACCTTCCAGAGCACTAGGAGGATCTTTCTTGGCCTCCTTCCTCTAGCCGCAATAGAAGGACAATCCCTCACCGTATGACCATCCTTACCACAACCATAGCAACCACCGATACCGGCTAGACATTTTCCATAATGCTTCTTACCACAAGTAACAAAAGTAGTCTTACCACCTTGAGAACCACTACTACCCTCACTCTTGGCCTTAGGAGCACTAGGTCCATCTTGGTTTGGAGCTCTCTTCTTAAACATAGGTTGGTTTTGCTCATTGGATCCACTCCTCTTCAAATGTCTTGAGATCCTACTAAGTTTGGACTCTTCAATGGATTGAACATACACCATAAGCCTAGACAAGTTCATGTCATTATGGAGCATGGCCGTATGACACTCTTCTTTCACAAGGTCGGCAAAACCGATCACAACCCTACTCATCTCATCCCTAGGGTTAGACACCAAGGATGGAGCATACCTAGACAACATGGTGAACTTCAAATTATACTCTTCCAAACTCATGTTCCCTTGTATAAGGTTAATGAACTCTTAATCCTTCACCTCCCTCCTCTCACTGGGAAAGTACTTTCCTAAGAAATCTTCCTTAAGCTCTTCCCACTCTATGGGACCCTACTCAACCGGCCTATTATCTTTCCATTAAGTGTACCATACTTGAGAAAACTCCCTCAATTGGTACAAAGACAACTCAGCTTCTCCCTAAAAGTCACCCCATGGCACTCAACACCTTGTACACACCATCAAGAAACTCCTGGGGATCTTCTCCCACCTTAGAGCCAATAAAGATAGGAGGATTCATCCTTGCAAAGTCCCTCAACCTAGAGGTCATGGTACTCTCTAAATCATTTACCCTAGTCCCAATGTCTCTAGTCACATGAGTTGTCATAGCTCGGGCTAGGGTAAGAAGAGCTTCCCTAATCTCCCTATTAGTCATTTTCCGGGGGAACCACCGGAACCTCATTCTCATGACCCTCAATAGGAACTTGCTCACCTTGAGGTACTTGCACACCTTGTGGAGCTTGTCCACCTTGAAGAATTTGCTCAACTTGCTCAACTTGGGGAGGAACTCCCTCTTTTCACCCTCTCCTCTTCAACTTTTCTAGCTGCCATCCTTCCAGTAGTCATATCCTATAAACACAAGGAAAAGAATTAAGAAGGACACTTGTAACTTTTAACTCTACGGCACGACATAAGAGTGATGAAGAAAGTAAAACTCTATTGTCCTATAGCCTCTCGCTCATGGACGTTCTTGGAATTTTGAACTCCAAACATCACCAAATTTTAGACACTGCCTATAAACACTATTATAAACCATTTTAGGACTTCATAACCTCATGACACACGTGTTAGGCTCTAGATTCACCTAAGTTGTTTTAGAGGTGTTACAACTTTCCACCTCTTTTATTTTTTGATGCCCTATTTCTTTTCTCTTCTTTCCTTTGACTCATTTCAACCTTAGGTGTGACTTTCACTTTTGTATCTTTTTCTCAAAATAATATGTTCTCTCTCTTTTTTTCTTTTCATTCATTTCAATTATTTTTTCATTTTGACCAAGTCACATCCATTTGTTAGTTATGGTTTTCTTTTCAACATCCAACTCTTTTCACACCCATTTTTGGGTCATCTCTCATAATAGCCACCCTCAACTCATGGCTTTTCCACAAGTCGAGGTTCATAATACCCGATGTCGGGTAAGGTCCAAGATGAGGTAAATTTTGCATTAGCCACCCTCAACTTAGGCTTTTGGCCTAAGTCGAGGTGCACATGTCTAAGGAGGGACTGGGGCCAAAACATTAGACCCTGGGAAGGTGAGTTGCTGAGTTAGAAAGAAATGGTCTATTAATGGCTCAACGTATTTGGATCAAAGGGAACATTCACTTCATTTGGTTAACCTCTTTTTAGGTTAGTTGTGGAATATTCTAACCAAGGTCCTATGATCACTTCTTAGCTTCTAGAGCAGATTCCCTTAGTAGGACTAACCGGGCAATTTCTAGTTAGGAACCAACTGTTGAACAATAAAATATTCTCACACTCACTTGGCATGTCATTGCATTATCAGATTATCAGAATTCCCAATTCAAGTTTTAGTTACAGGTCATGCAATTGGTGCATTTTCAGGTCATGTTTAGAGCCAACACATTCAACTTCTCTGAGCCTATACATGCAAGCACTTCTATTTGACGGGGCTCATTTTTTCATTCGCTATCATGCTTCATTCTTTCATGATTCTACACATACACTTACTAATAAATGCTGGTTCAACAGAAATTTAAACAGTCTCTTAGGGAAAAAGTCACACGAAAGAAAACCCGAAGAGAGGACCGTGAGTTGGGCTACTCAGACTTCACCATATCACATTCCATTTACCCAACCCCCAACAAAAGAGAGTGCAATTGTCCTCAATGCATAATAAATCATAGAAAACATAATGGTAGGTGAAGCAAACCTGTAGCGCATAGCACCGAAGACCTATCAACAAGCGTGTGGGTATGGTTTCCCAGAGCCCGCAAGATCAGCAATTGGGTCACCATCAGTAGTGCCCACATCTACAAGGATGACACCATCAATAGTGCCGTCCACCACTCATCAGCACCATCAATAGTGCTCACTTCTCCACTCACGGGCATGGAACTGGATGCCCTAACGGCTAACTCTTGCACCCTCCTTTGGCGCATCTCTTTATTAACTATCGAGGCCCTCCTAGACTGTTCCACCGGCGTTCGCTCACTTTTTCTGGCACAGGCCTCATCATCGGCCTTAGTGGTGCGGCTAGAATGGTGCCTCTTGCCATTAACACGTGGTTAGGGTTGTGTCACAGCAGGTGCCTTGAACAAGGCCTCAAGTACATTATCTTTGGCCATCTTTGTAGGGGCATGCTCCGGCTCAGTCTCCCGCATCTCAAGGCCTCAAGGCTGTATATGATGGAGCAAGGTGTCCATCTGAGCCTCTAGTTTATGAACTCTAGCCAAGGGAATCACCGCTGCAGCTGTGGGTGGTGTGGACCTAGAAGAGCTGGGGGCCCTGCTTGCGGCATGAGAAGAAGAGGGCGGGGTGGGGTCGGAGTACTCTGGTATGGAGGGGTTAACACCTTGTGCCTGCTCCACTGTGTCTGCAAGATTTTCGCCCAATGAAGGAACCTCAACCCGGGGCCCTCTGCGGGGTGCCGCCACATTAGCATCATTTTTGATAAGGCCTATATGCAATTTCCGTATTGCTCAACGGAGTGTATCACAGTGCCAGACTGGCGATCCGGCATCCTTGCACATCTAAAAGATCAAACACGGAAAGAGGTAAGTAGTGGAGGTCTTGAACGCCCTCTCGTGTATCACCACCAACATTATCCTCGCAAAGTCAATCTCCAACTCTGCTACTAGTGCTGCCACCATGAGTGCCCTATCCCATGTGAGTATGTTGTCAGCCTGTGTTGGTGATACTCTGTTTTCGGAACAACAACCAGATGAATTTGGCCACAAACTTCAGTGTAGCCTTCCTGATGAGCCCTTGGGGTTTTATGACCCTATTAACCCGCTCACCATCTGCCTCAATGTATTGGGCTAGACACATTTTCACCTCTTCCCACTTCTTGGAAATCTTCTTAAAATCACCTCCCCGGGCTATGTCCCATATGTAATAAAGCTTCTCGGTGTTGAGGCTCCAGTCTGGACCAGTGGTGGGACCGTATAGAAATTGGCAGATGGTGGCTTGTGAGATTTCTACCCGACATCCTTGGACCATTTTGTAAGTGAGAGGGTTCTACTTTTTGGGTTCGGCCCACTTGTGGATGGACCCTAAGAGAGTGGAATCATAGGAAACATAGAACCCCCACACAATCTCCTCGTTGTATGAGCCCATGTCCTGTGCCATCCAGTCACTCTTGTGGAGGTTGAATAGTCGATGTACTTCTGGCACTGTATGTAGGCTCCATGTGAGGACTTGTCGTTCCACAACAATCACTCGGGTCATTACCCCCTTCTCGTTGATCATCTTGGCATGTCCGTATACTTTCCATTGCCATTCAATGCACCACCTATTTGGTTCACCAGCTATCGGAGGACGGTCATCTCTTTGGGGTACGAGTGTAGCTTCCGATCTAGTGGCCTCATCAAACGAGGCCTTTTGTTTATTATCTCCTGATCGAGTGGCCCCCTAAGAGGTTGAACGGGGTGCGTGGGCTGACTTGGACACTAATGAGTGGGCCGACCCTGAGCCTGAAGTAGTGGCGGACTCGGAGCCAGAAATTGAGCCACCTTCTATACAAGAGGCAACCCCAGTTGGTGAGCTGATCAGTGTGCGCTCCTCATTAGACTGAGAGGCTATGACTACGTTGCGGTTAACCTTATGGGGGTGCCCCTATTGACTCGGGATGTTGTCGTCGTTATTCTTGTACCTGGAGGAACGTAGGTTGGGTCTCTCTGCAAGTCGCTGTCTTCTTTAATTAACCAGAAGGATGGGGCTAATGACTTGGATTTTTCCATTCTTCGACACCACTTGCCTCTTTGGAGCCATGGTACCTATGGAGCATTTGTTAATACCAAAATAGCTTAATCAAAAGAATTGTAGGACACTACACACACAATGAGGAAAAAAATAAAAAAGATTCACTGGGTGCAGTGTCAGGTTGACGGGCCCCATCGATGGTCCGTAATGTGATCTACGTTCCGTGAAACCCTTCCGTGGTTTGGATGGGTGAAAATATACTCTCTGATAGAAAAAACAGATGTACAGAACATCCCTTTGATCAATCGACGGACCGTATTCCACGTCCATCGTTCGACACTTATGCTTTTTTGCATGCGTGGCAAACCACAGACCCAATCGATGGTTCGTTGATTGAATGAAGGTCATTATATGGGGTGTCATGACTGGGGCCTGTGCCACATTGTAGGCCTCCTTTAATTCATGTTCCCGTATTCAGTGGTCAAATTTAACAACAATCCAGTCTATTTGTGCGTTTCAACATAACTTGTGCTAGTTCATTATTCCTAGGGTTCTAATTTCGTACAATTTTCTAACCCTTATTTCGAGTATTAAGATGCTACAAAATCACTATCCATCATACCAAGGGTGATCACTACTTAACTTTGAGCATGCATTGTGAGTATATATAGTCCCAAGGTCAAGATCCCACTCCCTACTTCCTATATTAAACTATGAACGCGTATTCAGATTGAGGGAAAGTCAAATTACCATTCAGGCGATGAAGAGTGGTATGATTATGTTCCTACTATGATGTGCTACCCAAGGAATAAGCCGACTCTTGGCGAACCCGATCACCGAACTTGTGTAGATTAAAATATAGAGAATTTTAGAGAGATGATTGGGATTTGGGGAAAATGATAAGATAGAGGTTTTTAGAGATTTGTTAATGATTTGGGGAGTGGTTTAGGGAGGAGGTTAATGAGGTGGTACGATTATGGTAAGAAATTGGTAGGAAAATGAAAAGGGGGAAGGATTTGAATGGTTGGGTCGTTCACTGGCAGATTGGATCCATGAAACCCATTGACGGTCTGTGGATCGATTGACGGTCCGTCGATTAGAACCGTCAATTAATCTTACACTTAGACAAGTTTCGAATCTTACATGGGATTTACAAACACTAATCACGGTCCGTCGATTGAACGACAGACCGTCGATGGGGTCCGTAGACCTCTGCACCAGACCAATTTCTGCAGATTCCAATTTGGCCTCCTGCACATGTAGCAATAATTATACCATTCTTGTTGTAGTTTTCGGACACTTTTTAACACGGACCCTATTATAATCTCTACCCAACACTAGCACACAAGGAATAAAGAAAATGAAACATTTAGAGAAACTAAACAAAACCAAACCTTTTTGTTCCTGGGAAAAAAACATATTGTTGTCTAGAGTGTACACCTTGGGTCCATCCCAAGCAGCGCTTGATTTAACTTCGCGGCACGATGCATGCCCCTTGATTACTCAGACTTGATCAAGATGGTAGCCCTCAACCACTTCGTGAACACTTTCCGCATGCCCTAGATAAATTTTAATCCTTTGTCCATTGACTGTGAACCTTGTACCTTCCTTGTTCTCCAGCTCAACCGCTCCATGTGGGAACACTTTGGTGATGAGGAATGGCCCTGTCCATTTGGACTTGAGTTTGCCCGGAAATAAGCGTAGCCTAGAGTTGAAGAGAAGCATAAGATCACCAACCACAAATTCTTACTTTTTGATTATTTGATCATGATACCTCTTCATATTCTCTTTGTAGATGGCTAAACATTCTTAGGCTTTTAGGCAAAACTCATCAAGCATATTTAACTTGTTTATCCTCTGCTCTGCCGCTCCTGTCGAATCAAAGTTCAGTCTTTTAATTGTCCACATCGCCTTATGCTCTAGCTCGATCGATAAGTGACAAGCCTTTCCATATACAAGTTGGTATGGAGACATACTGATGGGGGTCTTGTATGCAGTGCGCTAGGAGCAAAGAGCATAATCAAGCTTCCTCGACCAATCCATTCTATTAGCTTTTAGAGTTTTTGTCAAAATCTCTTTGATCCCCCCCGAATTGGCCACTTCAACTTGCCCGCTAGTCTGTGGGTGGTAAGAAGTAGCCACATTGTGGAGAACACCATATATTTCCAACAACGCTTTGAACAACTTATTACAAAAGTGAGAACCTCCATCGCTGATAATGGCCTTAAGTGTACCTAATCTGGAGAAGATATTCTTTTTCAGGAATGCGGTGACACTCTTCCCTTCATTGTTGGGGAGCACAATTGCTTCAACCCATTTTGAAACATAGTCAACTGCCACAAAAATATACTTCATCCCATGAGAACTCACAAACGGTCCCTTGAAGTCAATGCCCCATACATCAAATAACTCAATCACCAAAATGGGATTCATGGGAAGCTCCTGCTCCTTGAAATCCCTTTGTCTTGTTGGCAACAATCACATGATTTGGTGAAATCATGGGCATCTTGGTGGATGGTGAGAAAATAGTACCCACATTGCAAGATCTTATGTGCAGTTTTGATACCACTATGGTGCCCAGCAACAGGCGATGAATGACACCCCTCAAGAACACTCAACATTTCATCCTCAGGCATACAGTGACGAATAATCCCATCGGCACAACTCTTATATAAGTAAGGCTTATTCCAAAAAAACTTGTTTACGTCATGTAGGAACTTCTTCCTTTGGTGGAAAGTCAAATCCGACGGGACCAAATCACTTGCCAAATGATCAGATGCTGAGAAGCGGCCAATACATGCTTTTCTGGAAACACATCATTGATTTCAACCTTTTACCCTAGTTCGCGCATAGATTCATCCTCCAATCTAGATAAGTGGTTGGCCCCTTGATTTTTGGTCCCCTTTCTATCCTTCACCTCAACATCAAAAAGCAATAATACCCATCTGATCAACCTTGGCTTCACGTCTTTTTTTGCCATCAAATACCTCAATGCAGAATGGTCGGTATGCACTATGACCCTCATTCCAAGCAAATAGGATCAAAATTTCTCGAATGCAAACACCATTGCTAGAAGTTCCTATTCAGTTACAATGTAGTTCTTTTGGGCTTCATTCAGGGCTTTGATCGCATAATAAATAGGGTGAAAGATTTTTTCTCTTCTCTATCTGATGCGGGCAGCGGAACCGGTACTTACCGGTTACCGGTCCGTTCCATCCCGGTTTGATTCCGGTCCGGTATCAGTTAGTCCCGGTATAGACCGGTTCGGTCCGGTCAAATTATTTTTTTTAAAAAAATATGTCCGTTTATAGCCGTTGGGTAACGGCTAGTGGGCCCCCCAACGGCTATTTCACCCATTTTTCAGCCACTTACCCCCCCTACCCCCCCCCTTAACTTTTTTAATACCCCAAAGTTTTAAAAATTATACTTTAACCCATTTTTTTACTTATAAATACCCCTAAACTTTCATTCTTTTAAATCACAAAATCATCTATTCATCTTCTATTCTCTCAACTCTCTACTCTCTAATCTCTAATTCTCTAATATATAATATCTTAAATTCCGGTGTTGCCTTATTTGGTCTTTGGAAATTGGATTTGGAGCTTCAAAATTCAACTTTCAACTTTCCACGTTCGACTTTCAGCGGTCATAAATGTCTACTTTTTTAAGTAGACGTTCGGTACATTCTTTCCAACTTTTATTTTACATTTCATTTATATTTAAATAATTATTTGTTTATTTTGTGATTTATTATTTGCATTACATTTTTCGTATTATATATAATCTCACGTTTAATATTTTAATATGGATTCCGGTAAAAATGTTGTTCAAAAAGGAAAGGGTAAAAAAAGTGCAATTGAACGTGTTAAAAATATGTGTAACTTTACATCCTCCGATAATGCAAAAACCGGTAGTTCTTCTAGATCAAAAACTAAAAAATTTACTATATTAAGAATAAATACGGATGATTATACACATGTTGATGATACAGTTTTTAATATTGATAGTAATTCAGGATTAGATCCTTATCATGAACATTTACAACGTCGCTTTGGTAATTTTGATGAGGAATTGCCTCGAGATAGTGATAATGATAATGATATTGATGATTATACTGATACGCCTACTTTTGATGATGATGATGATGAAACTGAGTCACCTACGTCTACTAATACTCCCAGTCCCGCTCCCTTTCGTTGTCCTGCCCCTGTTCCCCCGTACATCCTATACCTAAGGTAGAACGTGTTAAAAAATTAGTTGTTTGGCAATTTATGACACGAAACGAAGATAAAACACAAGCTGTTTGTAATAAATGTAAACATAGATTAAATCATAAAACTGTTGGTAAATCTGGCGGGATGGGACATTTGAGTAGTCATTTAATGTCTTGTTGTAAAAATGAATTTTTGCATGCTAAAGCGGTAGCGAAAGCTAAAAAAAAGGTACCCCCTTCCTGAAAATGTAGGAGTAGGCGGCTCTAACATGGTACAAACACAATTAAATCCGTCTAATATTTCTGGCTCTAGTTTACCACTTTCATATAGTAGAGAAAAAGATCTTGAAGAACTAGCTAAAATGATATGTGTTATGGGTTTGCCATTTAGTTTTGCTGAAAATCCCAATTTTATACATTATATTCAAATTGTATATAATCCAAATTTTAAAGGTTTTGCTAGAAATACAATAAAAAAGGCTGTATTTGATTATCATGCACAACATTTTCAATATCTTCGTTGTTTATTTTATTATAATACTTGTAAAATAGCTATTACTTCTGATATGTGTCGTAGTGTAAACGGTAACGATTATTTGACTGTTACTGCACATTGGATTGATGAAAATTGGTATATGCAAAAAAGAATTTTTGGTTATAAATGTTGTCAAAATGCAAAAAACCGATAGTTATATTGCTCAAACTATTTTAGATATTTTACAAAGCTATGGAATATGTGATAAAATAAGTAGTATAACCTTAGATAATGCTTCAAGTAATAATGTTGCTGTTGAATATTTAAAACCTACTCTTTGTCCTTTCTATGGTGATAATTATCATATTAGGTGTACTGCACATATATATAATTTGATGGTTAGAGATGGTGTACAAATGTTTGATAACGGATATACGAAAATTGAAAATGCATGTCATTTTATATTTAAATGTCAAGCTAAGTCTAGGCGTAAAGATTTTTAAAATCGTTGGTTTGAAATAATCTTCCATCTAGAAAAATTCCAAAAACAGTGGCTACTAGATGGAATACTTTATATGAAATGCTTGTAGTCGCTTATGAATATAGAATACCCTTACAAATAGTTTGGAATGCTCAGAATTCAGATATGACATATAGACTCGATGATAGTGATTGGCGTGATATAAATGAACTTATAGATTTCCTAAAAGTTTTTTACTTAACTACAAAAAGAATATCTGTACTTTATAGTCCATCAATTTGTACTGTTTTGCCTGATATTTGTAGGATTTCTTCTAAATTATGTCAATTTAAAAATAAACCAAGATTTCAACAAACCATTGAAAAAATGATTGAAAACTTTAAAAAATATTATATTCCTATTCCTCAAATTTATTTAACCGCGTGTTTGTTAAACCCTCATTATAAAGATGTAGGTGCATAAAAAATGGTTGAAAAGATTTATTTTAACTTAGATATTGATAGTGTATTAGAAGAAATTCCTAGTTGTCAATAAGTTAAAGATAGCATAAAATTTGAAGCTAGAAAATTGTATGATTTATATAATGCTAATATAAATTTATCAAGTGAACATGAACCTCAAAGCTCTAGGAGTAGATTTGATGAAGATAATATTGATGCTTATTTATATGATTATCTTGAACTTTCTCAGGATAATAGAAATGATTTTGATGCCTATGTTAATCAAAATACAGAACCTACTGAAGATATTCTAGCATGGTGGAGAAATCGCGACAAAGGATTTCCAAAACTACAACCGATGGATCGAGATATATTAGCTATGCAAGCGTCGTCAGTAGCTTCGGAAGGCGTCTTTAGTGCAGCAAGGTTTCAACTTGGAGATCATAGGCATTCACTAGCAGCCGATAGCTTGGAGATATCGGTATTATTTCGAGATTGGATTAATGCCGAGAGAAGAAATTTGGGTCGTGAACCACTACCGACCAAATTTCAAGATGACGTTGATGAAATAATGCAGGATTATAGTGACGACGTGATTGAAGCAATGGAAGATCTATCTATTCAACCAATTCCCGAACATGTTACTAAAGAAATATTGAATGATTTACGAAAGAATTTATATGGTGGCACCAACTATTAGTAAGAGTATGATAATTCGAGATTTAATTCAAACAGAACCCTTCCTAGAAGATGGCTGTGTAGATTAAATCTTTTAATACTCTACTAATATTTTTGTAAATGTAATTGTAATATCAAATAAATATTAATAAAAATATAGGCTATTCGCCTTAATTTGTTTTATTATTGTTGTATTAAATTTAATTTTTAATATTGTCAATTTTTAATTTTATAACTTTAAAGTTTGAATTTAAAATTTTCAAACTTTAAAAGTTTGAAATTTAAATTTTATAACTTTAAAGTTTGAATTTAAAATTTCCAAACTTTTAAAGTTTGAATTTAAAAATTTCAAACTTTAAAAGTTTGAAATTTAAATTTTATAACTTTAAAGTTTGAATTTAAAATTTCTAAACTTTTAAAGTTTGAAATCTAAAATTTCAAACTTTTAAAGTTTAAAATTTAAATTTTCAAACTTTTAAAGTTTGAAATTTAAATTTTCAAACTTTTAAAGTTTGAAATTTAAATTTTATAACTTTAAAGTTTGAATTTAAAATTTTCAAACTTTTAAAGTTTGAAATTTAAATTTTATATCTTTAAAGTTTGAATTTAAAATTTTCAAACTTTTAAAGTTTGAAATTTAAATTTTATAACTTTAAAGTTTGAATTTAAATTTTTAAACTTTTAAAGTTTGAAATTTAAATTTTTAATTTTATAATTATTATAATAAAAATTATATTCAATTAAAAAAAATTAAATCTTTAAGTTTTAAATAATTTAAATTATTTTTTTTAAATTTAGTGCCGGTTCGTCCTGGTTACCGATCCGGTATAGTACCGGTTCCCTTACGGACCGGGACGGAATAAGTAAAAATTACCGGTTACTGGTATCGGTCCGGTCCCGGTTCCGGAACGGTTCCGGTTGGCGCAGTGCCGGTTCCGTCCCGGTTCCGGAACTTACCGGTCCGGTTCGACCGGTTCCGGTACCGCTGCCCCACTTATGACTCTATCTCAATACCCCACCAAGTGCAACCCCGCTCGCATCACACATAACCTCAAATGGCTCACCCCAATTTGGTGAAATAATAATGGGTGCATAAACTAACTTCCCTTTCCGCTCTCCAAATGCACTCATACATGACTATCAAAATAGAACTTATATTCCTCCTCTAGCAATCTGCACAAAGGATGTGGAACTTTCGAAAAATCCTTTATAAACCTATGATAAAAACCAGCGTGCCCAAGAAAACTTCTCACACCCTTAACGGATATGGGTGGTGAAAGCTTCTCTATCACCTCAACTTTGGCCCGATCAACCTCTATCCCCGTTTATTAGATCCGATGGCCCAACACTATACCTTCTTTCACCATAAAGTGAAACTTCTCCCAATTTAGCACCAAATTTCAATCTTCATATCTTTTGAGCACCTCGGCCAGATTTTTCAAACACCGATCAAAGGAGTCACCAACCATAGAAAAATCATCCATGAACACATCGATAGTGTTCTCCACCATATCAGAAAATATCGACATCATACTATGCTTGAAGGTCGCCGGTGCATTACACAACCCGAATGACATCCCTTTGAATGCAAAAGTCCCATAAGGGCACATGAAGGTTGTCTTTTATTGGTCTTCCGGGGCGATAATGATCCAGTTGTAGCCGAATAACCATCAATAAAACAATACCAACCCTTGCATGCAAATTTGTCTAACATTTGGTCCATAAAGGTCATGGGAAAATAGTCTTTTTCTGTCCAAGAATTCAAATTTCGGTAGTCCATGCAAACTCTCCATCCGGTCACAGGCCTCACCGAAACAATCTCATTCCTTTCATTTGGTACCAAAGTCATCCCACCTTTTTTAGGCACACACTGAACAGGGCACACCCAACTACTATCCGCAATAGGATAAATAACCCTAGCATCGAACCACTTGATGATCTCCTTTTTAAGTACTTCTTGCATAGGTGGATTTAACCTTCTTTGGTGCTCAATACCAGCTTTTTGATCTGGCATGGGTTGGATTTTATGGGAATAAATACGGGAGGGATCCCAATTATATCCACAATAGTTCATCCAATGGCTCGCTTGAACCTTTTCAACACCTCCACTAAGCATTCTACTTGTTACCCATTTAAATCTGCTGTAATAATCACCGACAAAGTGTCATATTTACCCAGAAGCACAAACCTCAAATGTGGTGGTAGAGCCTTAAGCTCTAATTTTGGTGCCTCCACAATAGATGGTCTCGTAGGCGGAGACTCGCGATGCTTCATATCCAACTCCAACTTCTTCGGCTTTGACTGATATTTATTTATTTCAAGTGCGGCAACCAAATCATTATAATATTCAATACCATCACTGTCAAAATTCATGATGACAACTGCTAGTGCCTCAACACCTAGTCGCTCTTCAATTTGCACTTCTGATACACTCACAATTCTGTAGGTTATAGCAGATACCGTTTGGAGCTCACCACTCTGTTTCATGGACCTATAGATATTGAAACTTTCTTCTTCATTATTCAACCTAAACTTCGTCTGCCCTTTTTCCATATCGTCTTCTACTTCAGACGGCATAGGTGGATCATGGTCTGCTTATCCCCTCAAGTAGTTAGTGCCATGCAAGGGCCATCGTTCTTTGGGTTTTGGATAATGTTGCTTGGAAGAGTGCCAGGTTAGCGTGGGTTTACTGTAGTAGACAACTGAGTCATCTGTAGCTCAAGATTATTTATCAAAACCGCATATGCATCCACCTTTTGTCCAATGCCAGACATGTCACCTCTCATCTCATTGACATTCTCATCAGTTGCATCAAACCTCTTCATCATCTTCTGCAGCATATCCTCAATATCCACCATACTATCTCCACCTTCCCTAGGGGCAGATTCCCAATTTTGAGGAGAAAATGGCCCAACCTGATCGTTCCCATTTCCATAGTTGTTCCGGTTGAAGTTGTTGTCACGATTGTAGTTCCTATATCAAACATATTGACCCTCTCAGTTTAGTTACCATAGTCCAACTTTGGTTTCCTTTACCTTGGTGCCAATTGTCTGTATTGGAACCTTGGGCGTTTGGTTGGAACCACCCCGTCTGATCATTAACTGCATATGTATCCTCTTTATAGTAGTACTCTTATGCCAGTGGTGGAGTTCTAGTCAAATAGTTCACTGCATTCACCTTCTCTGTGCCCCTGCTCACATGCTTCAAGACTAACCCAAACTCGGTCCTCATGTGCGCCATCTCTTCACAAATCTCATCTGCGGATGGATTGTTTGTAGCTTGAACAAAAAAGGTGTTTCGCATAGTGTCCGACTTTATAGTGCTCCAATCTTTGTTATTGCGAGATATCTTCTCCATTTTCTGAGTGATCTGTGCCAAATAGAATTCGCCATACGACCCTCAGGCAATAGTATCAAGCACTGACTTACCATGTTGTCCTGTCCCTGATAGAAGTACTCTTTCAATGGCTCATCATCAATACAGTTGTTTCGAACGCTTCACATGAAGGCAATGAATCTATCCCAAGAGCTACTCACAGACTCTCCAGGTTGAGCAACAAAATTATTGAGCTTGTCCATTTTATTCAACTTCTTGGACACTGGAAATAATTTTGCCAAGAATGCATCTGTCAACTGCTCCCATGTATAGATAGATTTGTAAGGGAGCTCATTGAACCACACCGTAGAATCTCCAGTCAACAATAGGGGGAACACCCTTAGCCCAATAGCATTCATATTCCAATCTTGTCGACCTATGCAACTCTTACAGACAAAGTTCAGTTTAGCAATGTGAGCGTGTGGATCATCTGCTGGAAATCTTGCAAATAAGCCTCTATCTGTAAGTATCTGCATCAAGCTACTTGTCACCACAAAAGTATGCCTTGGAGGGATCGGTAGTAAGACAAGAGGTCTATAAGACTCGGCGATATTCATGTCGACCCTTCCATTATCATTCAATCCGTGTTCCTTGAGGGTCTTGGGGTCTTAGTGGAGTTCCCACTCTATTTTTAGGTGAAACCATGTTATTCCCTTCTACCACTTGTTGGGTTGCAGCCTTACTCCATCACCTCCTCCCATAGGATTAACCGGGTGGTACTTGATTATTCATTTTGCGCATTGTTCTACCCGATTCTAGATCGTAAGGAGTGAGTGGTTTGCCTCTACTCCGTGTACTTGGCATACACTAGAGTAAGACCTGAGAGAGACAAAAACAAAATATAAAGTAAAATTAGGAAATATTTGACTAAAGTTCAATAATGTAGTTAAATTTAGTCTAAAAACAAAAATTCCCCGGCAGCGATGCCAAAATTTGATACGCTCAAATTACACCTCTCTAAAGAAGGATAAGTGATCACATCAAGTAAAGAACTCAACTAGTAGATTGGGGTCGATCACACGAGGAATATTGTTTAGACTTAACTTTAACCCACAATTATATCTTTTTAGTCAAGGTACTTCCGAAACAATTAAGTAAAGGAGGGGGTTTCTGAAACAAATTCCTAAAACTAAAAGAGTATTATGTAAGCTAATATCAACTTCGGTTGTTATCAAGGTTATAAAGTAACTAGGGTGTAAGTGTTCCTCACAAGCTCATAACGCAGTAATCCAAGCGACAACAATCCTTTCCTAGCGTATTACATGCAAAGTGATAATTTATGTATCTCTAAATCCTTGGTCCGACATCTAAAGAATTTCACCCCGCACCTTGGTCCGGTTACATGTGTATAATTTACTAACCCTTATCTTTACCTCATATTAGACATCATAATTGATGTATGTCTTAGTTGTTACTTCACACCAATCGACACTAGCCTATTAGATAATATCACACTAAATCTATGTTGATAATTCTTTTCTTATTAACTACCTCCTTGGTCCGAAAAGTAGAAATAAGGTGAGTTGTAACGCGTGCACTTGTTAAAAAGACTTTTAAACGAAAGAACTATCAATGCATGCAAAAACCACTATTCAAGAATCGCTTAATTTCTATTCAAACTTTGTTAATCGCTCATGGTTCCCACAATCCTAGTTGTGAATTTAGTTACCCATCTTGACAAGAACATAATTCATTTTTGTAGATGAAGAAATCATGAACTTACGTAATAAGAATAGTAAACCCAAAAGTTGCACTTGAATTTCAAACCAAAAACTTCAAAACCAAATCTGAAAATCAATTATCTGCCAAAGTTGCAAAAACTAATGTCCAAAACATAAACTAGAACAAGGGTAGTAGTAGCTAAACCCCCCAAAATGAGGTTTAATGCCCTATTTATAGAAAAACAATCCTAATAAAAAATGAATTCAAATAAGGAAAGTTTGTTCAGGCACGCGACTTATCTACGAGACCAACTGACGGGTCGTCGATTGATCGACGGTCTGTGCTTTGCTTTCATCAGCCAGGACTTACAAAAATATTCTATGAATCAAACGACGGACCAAAAACACGGTCCGTCGATGCTCCTCCGTGACTCCACACTTGGAATCTTCAAATATTAGGTACTAGAACCCTCGCAGTCTCAGACTACGGTTCACCATTACGGTCCTTCGATGCTAGTCGTGGTTTCACACTTGGTCAGAATTCCTTGATTTTCTCCAATGCCTGGGATGGTTATCCACGATCATAACCTACGGGGTGTTGATTGAACGAGGGACCGTCGATAACCTCTGTAGGTCCTTTTTCTGCACTATTTTCATTTATCTCTGTTGTTTTATGCCTAGACATCTTTCCTGCAAAACAAGACACAAACTTGTTAAAACCAATACAAAAAGGCTCTAGACAAACAACCCTTATGTGAAATGCGTTATAAATACCATTAACTCACGGTACATCAAGACCCGAATTTAAATTCTAAAAATGAATAAACTTAATTGGGCATGGAAAAGACCAAAATAGCTCTTAAAAATGTAGTTTTGACTTTCTTTATCTGGACAACTCGACTTTAAATAGGCATATCTCCCTCGTACGAACTCGAAAGTGAGTAAAATCAGTGACGTTAATAACTGTAGTCCAAATAGATTTCCTATGATATCTTGTAGCACACCTTACTCATCTTGAGATAGGAATTATGGTCGTTAGAAGTTGACCCAAAACTCAAACTTAACATAACTTGAGCAAATTTTCACATTTTTCATTCTTTCAAAAAATGACTCTTTCTGATTCTAGCACTTTCACTTTGCGAGGTGTTAAAATATCTCCTCCTTGGAAACATTCATCCTTGAATGATATCACTCTAAGTAGACTAAGGGTGTAATATCCAATGATTAGTTCAAACATCGAACAAGCAAAAATGTAAATACAACATGCTAACTTAAAATAAATGCCAAAAAAGGATTTATACCTTAATTTGGAACTTCTCTGGATGCGAAGAGATGTGGGTATCTCTTCTTTATATCCTCCCCAGCTTCCCAAGTATCTTTCTCAACAAGCTGATTTTTCCTTAGAACTTTGACTGATGCTTCCTCTTTTGTTCTCAACTTGCGAACTTGGTGATCTAGAATCTAAGCAGGATTCTCCTCATAAGATAATCTATCCTTGATACCAATATCTTCAGTAGGTATTATAATTGAAGGATCTCACACACACTTCTTCAACATGGAAATATGAAATACCAGATGGACCGCTGCTAACTCTTGTGGTAGCTCCAATGCATAATCAAAATTGCCAATTCTCTTGGATATTTTGTAAGGACCAATGTACCGGGGATAAGCTTCCACTTCTTACAAAATATCGTAAAATTGGTGAACTTTCAAGTATACCCAATCATCTATTTCAAATTCTATCTCGTTTCTCCTAATATCAGGGTAGGTTTTTTGACGACTTTGCATTGTTTTCAACCTCTTTTAAATAACTTTCACTTTCTCCATTGCTTGATGAACTAAGTATGGTACTATCAACCCAAATTCACCAACCTCGAGCCATCCAACTGGAGATCTGTATCTTCTCCTATAGAGAGGTTCATAAGGAGCCATCTGAATGCTAGAATGATAATTATTGTTATAAGAAAACTCAATGAGAGACAGGTGATCATCCCAATTACCTTTGAAATTAATCACACAAGCACTAAACATTTCTTCTACTGTATGAATAGTGCAATCCCCTTGATCATCGGTTTGAAGATGAAAAACAATACTTAAGTTCACCTTTGAACCCAAGCCTTTTTGAAAAGATTTCCAGAATAGTACAGAAAATTGTGCCCCTCTATGTGATATAATTGAAATAGGGACTCCATTCAGTCTTACTACCTCCTGAATCTATAACTTAGCATAATTCTCTGCTGAATGGGCAGTCTTTATTTGGTCATTCAATCCATAATCACCCAAATAGAATCATGTTGCCTGCGATACTGTGGCAGACCAGTAATAAAGTCCATATTGATCATCTCCCACTTCTACTCCAGAATCTCTATATTTTGAGCCATTCCACTGGGCCTTTGATGCTTTACTTTAACTTGTTGACAATTCTGGCATTTAGCAACGAACACAATAATACCTTTATTTATACTATTCCACCAATACACATCTCTCAGGTCATGATACATCTTTGTGGAACCCGGATTAATGAAATATCTTGAGCTATGAGCTTCCTCCATGATCCTTTCTTGGTGTTCATCCACCCTTGGTACATACAATCGACCTTGATATCTCAATACATCGTCTCCCCCTTGTTCAAAAGCTGTCGCTTTTTGCTTATGGACATTTTCCTTTAACTCAAGAAAAAGAGGATCTTGGTCTTGCTTTTATTTTACTTTTGCCACTAATGATGATTCAACCCCATTTATCGTTACTACCCCTCCTTCTATGGAATCCATTAAGCGAACTCCCAATCGTGAAACTCTATGCACATCTTTTACTAGTTCTTTCTTCTCTTTCTCAAAATGGGTGGTACTACCCATAGACAACCTGCTAAAGGCATCAACAACAACATTAAATTACCTTGGTGATAGAGGATATTCATATCATAATGTTTGAGTAACTCTAACCACTTTTCAGAGATTAAGCTTTTTTTTGACTAAATAGATATTGAAGACTTGTGATCGGTGAACACATTTACATGAACACCATAAAGATAATGACGCCAAATTTTCAAAGCAAATACCATGGCAGCCAACTCTAGGTCATGGGTTGGATAATTCTTCTCGTGAACTTTCAGCTGTCTAGAGGCATAAGCAATAACTTTGCCGTTCTGTATTAACACAAAACCTAAACCAACTCTTGAAGCATCACAATATACAACAAAACCTTGAGTACCTTCTGGCAAGGTCAATACTTGGCAGTAGTTAACCTCTTTTTCAATCCTTGAAAGCTTTTCTCACAAGCTTCAAACCATTGAAACTTAACTGTCTTTTGAGTCAACTTGGTCAGAAGGGACGAAATAGATGAGAACCCCTCTACGAACCTTCTATTATATCGAACTAACCCCTAGAAACTCTTAATATCAGTTGAAGATGTAGGTCTAGGACAATTCTATACTACCTCTATTTTTAGGTATCAACTCTAACACCATCACCCGGAAATAATGTGGCCTAAGAATTCTACAGACTCAAGCCAAAACTCACATTTAGAGAACTTAGCATACAACTCTCTATCCTTTAGAGTTTGGAGAAATATTCTGAGATGACTAGCATGCTTCCTCATTCCTTGAAATGATTAGTATGTCATCAATGAATACGATAACAAATATATCTAAATAAGGCTTGAATACTCTGTTCATAAGGTCCATGAACGCTGTAGGTGAATTAATCAAACCAAAGGACATAACTAGAAACTTATAATGACCATAGCGGGTCTTCAAAGCTGTATCTGAAATATCACATTTCCCTTACTCTCAAGTGATGGTAGCCTGATCTGATGTCTATCTTAGAAAAACAAGTGGCAACCCGAAACTGACTGAAAAGATCATCAATTCTCGGAAGAGGATACTTATTATTGATGGTAACCTTGTTCAACTGACAATAATCTATCCACATCCTAAGGGAACCATCCTTTTTCCTCATAAATAAGACCAGAGCTCCCCAATGTGAGACACTTGGTTGAATCAAACCCTTATCAAGGAGATCTTTCAACTCCTCATTTAGCTCTTTCACTCTGCTGAAGTCATTCTATATGGAAGAGTAGATATAGGACGAGTATCAGGAAGAATATGTATATCAGTCTATTTCTCTCTCAGGAGGGACTCCAAGTAGATCATCTGAAAAGACTTCAAAAAAATAACACACAATAGGAACTTACTCAATAGGAGGTGTCTTAACACTGGAATCATTAACTCAGACTAAGTGATAGACACAACCCTTGGAAAATAACTTTCTCTCCCTAAGGTATGAAATAAATGACCCTTAAGCACTCTTGAGCTGCTACTTCCCTCTATAACTAGTTCATTAGGTATTTAGAACCTAACAACTCGAATCTACAATCAATGGAGGCATAACAGGCATGAAGCCAATCCATACCTAGAATGACATCAAAATATCTAACCAACTAAATCAGCCATGGTGCTCTTGTGATTGATGGAAATGACACAATCACTATAGACTATCTCAATCAAAATGGACTCACCAACATTTATAGAAACACTAAAGGACTCACAAAATTTCTTAGGAATAACATTGAAAGTCATTACAACATACGGAGTCACAAAAGATAGACTCGCTCCTGGATCTAGAAAAGCATAAACATCAAAAGTAAAGACTTTGATCCTACCACTGACAACATTTTGAAAATTCTCTTGCTCTTGAAGACTTGTGATAGCATAAAGGCGGTTTGCTCCTCCGTCAATCCATAAAATATCTCCTCTATGTGCAACTCTGTCTGGTGGGGGAACTGAAGAAGATTGGACTCTATTGCCCCTATTTCCATTGCCATGCCTGTTCTTAGGACACTCTTTCATGAAGTGACCCTATTGTCCACACTTGAAACAACCAATGGAGCCATAACGACACGCACCTAGGTGATTTCTACCATACTCGTGCATGAGCCTAGTTACCTCCTTGTGCTACACTACCTTGAGACTGAGCAAATCTAGCTCTAAAATTCTGAAAATTCTAGCTATTATACTCACCTTTGTTCCTTGGTGCAGGTGAACTAACAGATGATGAAGCAGGTCCTTTATGTTTGTGTTGGAAACAAGACCAATTCACATTATTATTTTGCTGTCCGGACTCATTCCCCGATGTCTTAGTCCTTTTGTTTTCGAATTCTTCCATATCCCTCAGCTTCTCTTCCTAAGCTTGCTGCCCATCAACCATCAACCTTGATATATCCATATACCGCATTAGCATAGCTTCCTTTCCCTCTTTGTTTGACAGAGGAGACAACCCAACAACAAAAAGACTCATCCCGTTTCTCATATCCCCAACCATCTTCGGAGCATATAAGGAAAGTTTGGTGAACTTCAAATGTACTCATGAACACTTAGTGAATCCTGCTTAAGAGTAAGGAATCTCGTACCTTGGATTCTCTAAGTTCACGGGGAAAGATATGCTCAAAGAAAACCACTTTAAACATAGCGCAACTAAAAATTGGTGCACCCTCATCTCTACCCTTTTTCCACTGGTCAAACAAAGTCCTGGCAACACTCTTCATTTTATATGCGTCTAGTTTCAGTCGCTCAACATCAACAACATGCATAACCTCAAACACATTTTGCAGTTCCTCAACAAAACTTTCTAGATCCTCAATAGTGCTTTAACCAGTGAAACTTGGAGGATTTATCCTCAAGAACTCACGAATCCTTAAAATATCATTCATTTCCTGTTGGTTCTCCCTTTTTCCAGCTTGGTTGGTCACAACATGACTTAACATTCTAATCGCTTCCCAAAACTCAACATTGGTGACTTCGTCTTGGGGTTGCACTTCAGGTGCATTAGGCACCCCTTGTTCCTCGGCATTACGCCTAGCAGGATGACCTCGAACAACTCTTCGTGGAGGTATGATATGAAAGATACGTGCAAGAACGATTTAGAAGGAAACTTCCATAGAGATAAACTCTATTGCATAAAATAAATGTTAAAGAGGTGAGAAAGTTCCTAAATATTGCAACCTTCTAATTATAGATGTGATGCGCTTCACATCGATACCTAGGAATCTACCGAGATGGCTTTATAGATTCCCTAGAACTCTTGAACTCTGTGCTCTAATACAAAGTCTTCCACACCCTGAGCCTACACCCTGGGCAGATTGGCACTCAAGAACCATTGTTCGCTCCAAACGAACCCTTGTCATGTATTACTACTCAGCGGAAGACTTACTCATGATAAAAAAACTTTAAAACTAAATTGAAATCTCAATAAAGACATAGAATGTATAGAGAACATTCACTAGACAAAATGACATTCAAGTCTCAATTATCTAAACAAGAATGGAAAGACTCAAAAAATAACATCAACTACTATCTATGAAGCCTCTAACAACTAAGATGGACATCAGAAAAGATCCACGACATCCTAATGAACTAACTAATAAAGCAATAAAAAGGGAATCCTCTGGAAGCAAAGAGGCTTTCCAACTGACTCAGAGTGCTAAATTGTATCAACAAGGCTTTGGATATTGATCCTGGTTACCTTTATCTGAATCATTAAATAATGCATGCCAAATGACATCAGTACATTGAACGAGATCATGCGAGGGGAATTCTAAACAATACATAAGCTTGAATTGGAATCTAAAGAAACACTTACCTTAACTTTACTCAAACTGATGATACTCAACTTAAATGCAGAATAAAACAACATTAAACATGCAGTTTATATGAAGCATTTAAAATAGTAAGAAACAATTCAATATATATATATAATAAAGTAATACAACTTGTGGGAGTTTCTCTAACTACCAACCATCACTATGAGCTATGTGATGATACAACATCTCACCCACGCTGCCAGAACTGTCCTATAACTTGCCGAGATATAAAACACCTCAACTAAGTGGATCCACTAGTCTATGCTAAAAAGAAGTAAGAAATCATCTTAAAAGTATGACCCTTTCTAGCTACGATGACTACTAGGTTTATGGAGACACTGAGTTGTTATGAACTCGTCCCAATAATAGTGCTCAATACTCCCAAAATACTCAACTCATATGTTATAAAAACTAAAAAACACTTCTTGTGGTTTGATATAATTACTCAAAAAGTAGCTCAAAAACTCTCTTGAGAATCAGTTTTTCCTCTCTTTTTTAAATGTGAAAACATTTACTATTTGTGAATACTTAGTCCCCATATACTCTTTTTTGAAGAAATGAACTTCATTTGTTTCTCTTGTTTAACTCAAAACCCAAGTCTTAAAAAAAGATTAAAACATTTGCTAAAGACATTGAAAAGATTTTATGAACTTTCTAAATTTGTCTCTTAACTTTCCTTGAATTTGAATTTATGGATACAAGGTTATGATTCATATTTAAGGATAATTTTTAGGTGTTTAGAAGTCATTTAGAGTAGTTAGAATCAATAGGAAGTGTTAGTAACCTTTAGAAGGACTTAGACGACTAAATGACAAAAGATGGGTTGTGGCAGACATAATTGTCTCACTGCTGGCGCGTCGCCCAGTCCTCCTGGCGCAACGGGGGAGATCTTTGGCACGTGAATAAATGAACCCAATGTTATGAAAGTATCACATACCTAGTAGGATTGGATCCTTGGTGAAATTCACAATCGAAATCGCAAGAACTTGATGAAATCTTGAACTTTTCTCATCATTTCTCCTCTTGAGTTTTTTCTCCAAAAACCCTAGCGTTAATTTCCTATTGTCTAAACTGAACCAATTCATTTTCGGCCCTAATTTAGTTCCTAAAAACGAATTGACTTAATTGTACATGGAGAAGACTAAAACACCCCTTACAAATTTGGTTTTTGACTTTCCTTATCTTGACATCCCGACTTCAAATGGGTATATCTCCCTTATACGAATTTGAAAAGGAGCAAACTTGGTGGAGTTGGAAATATAATCTAAAGATCTTTTCTAAGATTTCTTATAGTACACCTAACTCATCCCGAGCTAGGAGTTATGGTCATTTGAGGTTGACCCAAAACTCAAGCATAACCTAACTTAAACAAATTTCCAAATTTTTCATTCTTTCCAAAAATGTGTCTTTCTAATTCTAACTCTTTCACTTAGCGAGGTATTACAATATTAATGTATATAGAGATGGGAAAACCACATTAAGGTATTTAAATTTTTACTAGGAAAAATCTTTAATTAATAATAATATATTTACCTATTTTATGGTAATGATTTTATAACTGTGATTATCTCTTTGGTATGTTCGGTTCATTTTTGCTTACGATCAAATCTTATGAAAATCAATATATATATATATATATATATATATATATATATATAGATAGAGAGAGAGAGAGAGAGAGAGAGAGAGAGAGAGAGAGAGAGAACGCTATTTACAAGATTCTCAAATATTATAGACAGCAATATATGAAATTGAGTCGTTAACATATTAACGTACACAAAGACACAAAAATTACTTTAAGGTGTTTAAACGTTGACTGAACAAAAATTGAACAAACAATAATACTCTATTTACCAACTTTATGATAATGATTTTCTTATTAAAATTAAATTTTTTTAGGTTCGCTTAAATTTTGGGTTCTAATCAAATCTAATGCAATTCAATATATATGGAATGTTATTTACAAATTTATAAATATTATAGACAATTGAAATTGATTTGTTAACATATTAACGTAAATATACATGAAACACACTTTAAGGTATTTAAATGTTAACTAGAAAAAAAATTGAATTAACAATAATAAATTATCTTACTACTTTATGATAATGATTTTCTTACTAAAATTATGTTTTCTATAGGTTTGGTAAAACTTTGAATTCTTATCAAATCTTATATAAATCAAAATATATGGAATGTTATTTACAAAATTCCCAGATTCTTTCTTGTAAAACCACCTTATACCAACTATAAAACCTCTTCTTTATTCCTTAATTTTACCCTCCTCAATAAAATCTAATGTAAATCAATATATATGGAATGTTATTTACAAAATTTCCAAATATCATCTTGTAAAAAACACCTTTCACCCACTATAAAATCTCTTCTTTTGTTCCTTAACTTTTCAGCCCTCAATTGCATTCTCTTTTTCTCTCTTTATACATGTTCTCCACTTTACAGAAAATATTTCAACTCTTCTTTTTATCTTCCAAAACCTTTTACTAAATAGGGAAGGAGAAACCAATGATTGAGACAGTTATGGATCATGAGGACTTCCCATTATTCTTGAAAAGGCAATGTGAATTGAACTTGAAAATGAATTAGACAATTGGTCATTGTTGAAATTGCAATCAAACTAAAGCCAAAATTCATTTTCTAGTTTGATGGCAATTTCAAAAGTTTCTTGTTGTCTAATTCAATGTCATGTACAACAACAAAAACTTATTTTTAAGAATAACATCTAGCTCCTGTAATCCATAACCATCCCAATTATTGGTTATTTATGCACTATGTTTGCTCCATTAGCAATATATGTTATCGTTGTTGTGTTTGTAGAGATTGTTGTTAATGTATTGTTTTTGAAGAGGATTACTTATAATTTATTGTTAATTAAAGATGCTAGATACTTCCTATCACTTGATACTCTGTTTAGCGGTATAAATTCAATTATATTTTTTATAGCTCTAATGCGAATAGTAATTATCTGCCTTATATGACTATTGTTCTTCCTCTATCTTATAAAATAGGGGTTTTCATTGTTACGTAACAACGAAATTTAATAATACAGTACAATACATTTTAAGTAACAATCAAAACAAACATTGTAGGTATGACAACGATACAATACAATACAATGGAGTACAATAATCCAAACATAGTGTAAATGTCCCTTTTTCATGGTTTTTGCATGACTTCCATACTTAGTGCATTGAATGTGCTAACCCCTTATTTTCCCTTTTTGACTAAAGTGTAGGGATTGGAAGTCTTGATATGCCATGGATGATGGATGGGTTTGTAAACGGTTGAAGATGAAGCTTTGGTGAGTCCTCATAGATTCGAGGAGCAGACCCACATGTTCCTCTTATGTCTTTTAGTATTGTATGGTCTTAGTCCCAAATGTTGTATTCCAAAGTATAGATGGTTTATGAGACAAAAGTGTTGTAAAGTTTAAATGTTTAAAGAAGTCTTCCGCTTGTTTATTAATGAAAGTATTCTTCGTGTGAGAAGAAAATTTTGAATTCTTACTTATTTTGAGTGTATTATGCAATGAATGATCTAAGAGGCTTGTATAAGACTTCTCCGAGTCTTGTACGTGGGTAACTTCTAGGGGGTGCTCCTTGGTCGTTACACGACCTCCCAAGTAGCACTTTCCACAAGATGATTCTTCCAAAGAACCTTTACGGAAGCTACTTCCTTATTCCTGAATTTCTTCACTTGCTGGTCTAAGATCTCAACCGGGACCTATTCATAGGAATGGTTAGCATCAACCTCTAAGCCTTATAGAGGAAGGATAGACACCGGATCATCTATGCACTTTTTGAGCATTGATACATGGAACATCGGATGCACCAGAACTAACTCAATAGGTAATTTCAACTCATAGGCAACACTTCTGGAGTGTTTAGAAATCTCATATGACCCCATATACCGGGTACTAAGTTTCCCCTTTTTCCCAAACCTCATCAACCCTTTCATGGGTGATATAATCAAATAGACCAAGACACCTACCATAAACTCAAGGTCCCTCTATCTATTGTCGGCATAAGATTTTTGCCAACTTTGGACCATATTCAGTCTATCCCTTATGAGTCGAACTTTATCCACGACCTCATAAACTACTTCGGGACCTATTAGCGCAAACTCACCTACCTAAAACCACCCAATCATAGATCTACATCTTCTCCCATAAAGAGCCTCAAATGGAGCCATGGCAGTACTTGAGTGATAGCTATTATTGTAGGCCAACTCAATCTATGGTAGATGGTCATCCTAATTACCCTTGAAGTCAATGACATATGCCCTTAACATATGTTCTAGGGTTTGTATGGTTCGTTCTGCCAAACCATCCGTTTGTGGATGAAATGAGTTACTCAGTTTCACCTTAGTACCAAGTACCAATTCCACTTTGAAACGCCTTCAATAAAGGAGAATTAAATTGAGTACCCCTATCCGAAATGATAGACAAGGGAACTCCATGCATCCTCACAATCTCATTAACATATAATTTAGCATTATGTTTTGCCGAATATATATCCTTGACGGGAATAAAATGGGCTAGAATTTTTATCCTATCAATAATGATCCAAATTGAATCATGTTGCCTTCGTGTACGAGGCAAACCCACAACGAAATCCATATTGACATCTTCCCACTTCCAAGTGGGGATAGCAATATCTTGAGACAAATCTCCCTGTCTTTGATGTTCGGCCTTGACTTGTTGAAAATCAGGACATTTAGCCACAAACTCCGCTATATCCCTTTTCAAACCATTCCACCAATAGATCTCCCGCAAGTCGCGGTACATCTTGGTTGCTCCCGGATAAATGGAATATAACAAACCATGGGCTTCTTCCAAAATTATCTTCTTAAGTCATCCACATCTGGAACGCACAACCTACCTGATACCTAAGTACCCCATCTCCCCATTGGGAGAAAGCTTCAATGGATTTTCCAAGTACCGAGTCTTTCAACTCCATCAAGATGGGATCAAGGTGTTTCTTGGATTTCACATCAACAACTAAGAAGGACTTACAACTATGTTGGATCATGACACCACCCTTAGGAGAATCTAGTAGTTGAACTCCCAATCGGGCTAATCTATGCACATCACGGACTAACTCCTTTTTCTAATTTTATACATGAGCAACACTACCCACTGACATAGGGCTCAAATCATCCGCAACTACATTGGCCTTGTCGAGATGGTAGAGAACACTCATATCATAGTCTTTCAAAAGCTCTAGATACCTTCTTTGACATAGGTTTTAACTCTTTTTGGGTGAACACATAGTGGAGACTTTTGTGATTGGTGAACACATCTACATGCACGTCATATAGATAATATCTCCATATCTTCAAAGCGAACACCACGACCACTAGTTCAAGGTCATGAGTTGGATAGTTCTTTTCGTGTACCTTGAGTTGCCTTGGGCATAAGCTATAACATTACCATGTTGCACGAGGACACAACCGAAACCTACTCGAGAAGTGTCACAATATACCACAAACCCTTTGGTACCCTCCGGTAAGGTCAATACCAGAGCGGAAGTAAGTTTATCCTTCAACTCTTGGATGCCTTTCTCACATGCTTCCGTCCATTCAAACTTAACTTTTTTTGGGTTAGGGTAGTCAATGGAGAAGCGATAGATGCGAATCCGACAACAAATCTCCTATAATACCCGGGTAAACCCAAGAATCTTCGAATATAAATGGGAGTTAGGGGTCTAGGCCAATTCTTAACCGCCTTCATTTTCTTTGGATCGACCTCTATACCCACACTAGACACAATGTGACCAAGAAAAGCAACCTATCTTAGCTAAAATTCGCACTAACTATATTTAGAAAAAACTTGGAGTTCCTTGAGGACTTGCTCAAATAGCTCATGTGTTCATCCTCACCTTTGGAGTATATCGACATGTCATCAATAAAGACAAATACAAATGAGTCAAGATAATTCCAAAATACTCTATTCATAAGATCCGTAAAATCCATCGGAGCATTAGTTAGACCAAAGGACATAAGTACGAACTCATAATGACCATACCTTGTACGGAAAGCCGTTTTAGGAATGTCAACTCTTGTAACTCTAAGTTGGTGATACCTGACCTCAAGTCAATCTTCGAAAAGAAACTGGCCCCTTAGAGTTGGTCAAACAAATCATCAATTCTAGAGGGAGGATACTTATTCTGTATAGTGACCTTGTTCAATTGGCGGTTGTTAATACACATCCTAAGAAATACATCTTTCTTTTACACAAAAAATACCTGAGCGCCCCATGGAGATATGCTTGGTTGAATAAAACCCTTCTATAGCAAATCCTAGAGTTGGGCTTTCAATTCTTTCAACTCGACCGGATCCATCCAGTAAGGAAGAATTGATATGGGTTGAGTATCCGGCAATAAATCAATGCTGAAATATATTTTCAATTTGGGAGGAATTTTGAGAAAGTCATCGGGGAAGACTTTCGGAAAATCCTTCACTACAGGGACCGACTCTAAAACAGGAGACTTGGACCCAAGATCCTTGACTCTCACAATATGATAGAGGCATCCCTTAAAAATAATCTTACAAACTTTTATACATCAAATAATTTGACCTCTAGGGATTTAGTTTCCCCCCTCCATTCTAGCGCGGGTTCATTAGGAAATTGGAATTTAACTACCCTTTTTCTACAGTCAATCGAAGCAAAATAAGCATGTAACCAATCAATCCCCAATATGAAATCAAAGTCCAACATATCAAGTTCTACCAAATAAACCAATGTGACTCTATTGGAAAATAATATGGGACAACTCCTATAGACTCTTTTAGCAACCACGGAGTAACCCACCGGGGTAGAAATCGAAAAAGGTTCATCCAAGACATCGGGGAGCACATCAAACTTCATAGCCAGTAAAGGAGTACAAAAGATAATAGGTCACCAGTATCTAGTAATGCATAAACATTAATTGAAAAATACTTGCAACATACAGGTAATAACATTAGGAGAATCCTCTTGATCACCCCTAGATTTAAGAGCTTAGAAGCAGTTCTTCTTAGGAGCATCGGAATTAAGACCACTTGCTTGTGCTTGGTTACTCTTCCTTCGTTGGGTCTTGTTCATGGGACAATACTTCACCATGTGGCAACTCTTTCCACAACCAAAACAATTGTCCATTCCCACTAGACATTTATCTATATGCCTCTTGTCACATTTTGCACAATTGGGTTTCTCACTTTGTGAACCACCACCTTTTACCCCTTGAGGCTTAGGGTTAGGTACCCTATTCCTTGCTAGTCCTTGGAACATTAGAAGGAACTTGGTTGGATAATCTCTTCTTAAACTTTGATTTGTCTTGGATTTCAACCTTACCCTTAGATTTACCTTCATCATAGGGTCTTGCCTTCTTGTCATCTCTATTTCTCTTCTTAAGCCTATTCTCCTCAACTTGTTGAGCATGCACCATCAAATGATATAGGTCCATGTCATTGTGAAGCATTGCCACACGACACTCTTCCATAATATCATCAGACAAACAAGTCGCAAAATGACTTATTTCATCTCTAGGATTAGTCACCAAAGACGAGAAATATTTAGACAACTTAATGAATTTCAAAGAGTATTCTTGAACACTCATACCTCCTTGACGAAGGTTGATAAACTCTTCCACTTTTGCCTCTCTTTTCTCCCTCGAAAAGAACCTATCAAGAAATGCTCTCCTAAAGACTTCCCAACTTATGGGACCCGCTCTCAAAGACCTATTGTCCTTCCATTAAGTGTACCAGTTTTGAGCCACATCTTCGAGTTGATAAGTGGCTATTTAGGCCTTCTCATTTGAACTTACCCTAATAGCATACAAGATCTTATAAATCTAATCTAGAAAGTCTTGAGGATCTTTCTTACCTTAGACCCAAAGAAAATCAGAGAATTTATCCTAGTGAAATTCCTCAAACGGGAAGCCATGGTACTAGCATTTTGATTCACACGGGGTGCAACTTTCCGATTAGCTTGTGCCGTCATAGCTTGAGCTTGAGTAGCCATGAACTGAGTCAAGTTTAGGAAAGCCGCCCTTATCTCTCCATCCATCATGACCGGAGGATTGACCAGAGCTTGGACACCTAGATGAACTTTCTCTTGAGGAGGAGCTTGGTTGCCTTGGGGAGGAACTCTCGCATTAGCAATCTCCTCTACAACCCTTCTTGCGGCTTCCCTTCTAGTAGTCATAGCCTATATCCACATAGAGTTAAGACTCTTTAGGTACAACTTGAGAATACTAAAGAAAATGAGAATTCCTAAGCATCACATAACCTCTCATTCATAAGTGTGGCGCGCTTCACAATTATAAATAAGTGATGAGTTCTCATATTGGACTCATCTAAGGCCTTATTTAAATGCAAATAGTGTCCTTGATTATGTATTTTATCTCGATATCTGATGAAAACTGCTACGTTTCAGGTATTTGAAATCGAGTTACAAATTAATTTATGAAAGGAAATAAAGTTGACCTTGAAGCACTTGACTAAGGATTAAGAAAGGAAGATGGGGAATAACTTAAAGAAATCACATATCATTGTAGAAAAGTCACTTAGCCCGAATGACCATCACTTTGCACTCAACCCCATTACAAGCCTTAGAAAGCCCTTTTTGATATTGAGTGAGCCAAAATGATCAATTAGAAAATAAGGGCAAACCTATGGGTGAAGACATGCATTGTGTTCCTCTTTTTGAGTGTGAGCGTTCCACAGATTTATGATCCTAAGTTCATAAATCTATGTGTGTGAAAATTGAATCATTCTTTGTGTGAGGGAATGTAGATATTTTTGGTGAGCTTGAACTTGCATTAGTAGCAAGTATTGTGAGCTTAAGATCATTGGTAATGGTGTGTCACAAATTGAATCTTTGAGTATAAAATTGAGCTATGCATGAGTAGTTTTAGTATTTTTATGTACATTCATTATTGATTCTTGTGTAAAAGTATTTGAGACACCCTATTTGAACTGCTGAACTAAAGTTTTACTTGAGGACAAGACATTTTTTAAGTTGGGGGTTTTGATAAGTTCTCAAATTTGACTCATCTAGGGCCTTATTTGAATGCAAATAGTGTCCTTGATTGCGTATTTTGTCTCGATATCTAATAAAAACATCTAAGTTTTAGGTATTTGAAGATTTGGTAGGAGCATGGGCACTTAGGCGCAAAATAGAAAAAAGAGCTTAAGATGCAAAGTTCGCATCTCCAAGCACACTTGACGATACACCGTATAGTAGAGTTCCGCCTTTTGTTACAGCAAGCGAGCCTTGAAGGAAAAGAATGAAAAGGCGATAAAAAGAAGCAGTCGGTGCTTCGCCGAATATTTTAGTAAAACAGAGTTATTCCTCCCAACATTACAACATGTATGTACAAAAAGCCATGACACAAACGACGACAAACCAGAGAAAGTGTGAATCGCCAAACACTCGCCAAATCACGACTAACAACGCCGAATTGATCCACTATTAATAAATCTGAAGCCTATAAATACTAAACTCTTTTATTATTTAGAGAGAGCTTTTTTAGAAAGAGATTTGGAGAGTGTAAAACATTAGGCACTTGATATATTTTTTTTAGGAACTTTGTTCTTAAATTTTCTCTCAAGTTTGGAGATGGTTTTGAGAAAGCTTGAAGAAAGAAGTTCTTCTTCCAATCTTGGAAGTGGGTCTTCTCCATTTAACTTCCTTTGCCATTTTTAAGCTTTAGTATCTTATACCCATTTGATTCCTTTATCATTTTAAGTATATTTGATTAAAACTTTATGTGTGGTGAAAACCCCTCATTCTTGGGGTATGATTTAGCAAATATGTGTTGATATTGTTGTTGGTTTTTTCTTTCTGATAGGATTAGATGCATTTTAAATGTGATTTCACCTAGTGGTTTTGGTTTAATTTAATGGGTTTGTAGTTCAAAATGCAAAACAACCCATTTGTTTGCGGCTTTTCTGAGAGGGAGGTCACGAAACCATGAGAACTAGATTGATGGCCTAAAGAGTGGGTCGACTTGAGGTTCAGCCCGAGAGGGTGATCCCTAGTCCCATATACAAGCACCCTCTACGAAAGGTTAGGGTGTGGGTAAGGCATAGTCTGGTTAGTTTAGACGAGTGGGTATCCGAGAGGAACACATTTGATATGGGGTAAGTTGCCCGAGGGGGAATTTACTTTCACCTAAAGCTTAGCCTAGTCACCATTGTCTTTCAAATTTTACTATAAAACCATTTACCCATTAGTTTGTGTCAACATATATTGCGGTCACACACCAAGAACTCTCTTACATACGTGTTTTCTCCTTTGTTTTTGCTATTTTACTACTTGTTACAAACCCCCTTTTTTTGATATTTGAGACTTTGGTGTCACAAATTAAATTTGTTTTGTTTTAATATTAGAAATGTCTTGAACTATCACTATTTAGAACGGAATTCTAAGTAGCTACTACTTTCACTACCACTCCCTTGGGACACGACTCCAACCCTTGGTTAGGTTACTTTACTAGCTTCGATTTGTAGACACTCAAACGGTTGGTTAGCATTGTGGATCACAAAATATAAAAGATACACAATATTGAAGCATCGAAATGGCGCCGTTGCCGGGGAGTGGTGTCACGTGAAAATGTAGTTGCTTATAGTTTTTAGTTCCTTGTAGTATAGGTTTAATAACCTTAATTTTAGTTTTGCTTGGCTTATTTGTTGTCTACAACAGGGAAACACCAATGGATGACCATTCTGGATATCACACAGATCACCCTCTAGTGATGTTATTAATCTTCAAGGATAATCTGCCGACGTTTAAACAAGAGGGGGAAAAGACAATTACAGAATTATGGTTGAGGTTCAAAGAGATCTTCCAAACATGCCCATCCCATGGAATGCCAGATAAAACACTGCTGGATTGTTTTTACAGAGGTCTAGAACCCAAGAATAGGAAAATAGCTGAACACCTTTTCGAAGGAGGAATGATGAGTCAACCCTACCAAGTTGTTGCAACCTTACTTGACAACATGGTGGAAACAACTGAAAGGGCTCAAAGGAAATACGAGTGGGATAAACTAGTGGCACAGGTGGAAGTGTTGTCCAAACTAGTTGAGGGGTTGGAAGAACAAGCAAGAGAAAGGGACAAAAATTTCGCCCTTCAATGGTGCACCCAAGCAGAAGGAAAAGAGTCTGGATCGAGTAACGATCCACTTTCAGTCATTCAAAAGAAACTTGAAGAGGAAGATAAGAAGTTGAATGACATGAAAGACAACATCAAGATTCTTAATGAGACAACTACCGCATATTCCATGACAATTCAATTACAAGATGAACAGATAAACCACTTAATGACATGTCTATACCCACCATCCGTGGAGGATTCACCCAACTACACCATGGGTGATTCCGAGGATGAAGGGTAAATACTAACTTGCATCATGCCATGACGTTAAATAAGATGATGTTTGGGAGGCAACCAAAAACCATTTACTTTCTTTCTTTTTGATATCTTGAGAAAATAATTGTATGTAGGTTGTGCAAATTCAGGGAATAAAAATGCTTGAACATATGCAAAGTGATAGTGAACAAGTTCTTTTGGCGGAACGCCAATAGATTCGGCGTAACTAATCAATCCACGCCATTTGATTTTATGCATATGAAAGGTTGAGTCTAAAAAACTAGATGAAATGAGAATTTTTATTGGCGATTCGCCAACCCAGTAGGTGATCTCGACAAAGACCATCGATGCAACTTTCTGAAAAGACTGGAAACATGTTAAATTTAGTGACAGAATAGACACTTGGGGCTTCACTTAGTCATTAAGTGAGATAAGTTAATATCGCCGAATGAGCAAAAGATGGACGGTCACTAGCACAAGGTTTAAAAGTCCTACTTCTAACCTTTCCTTTCACTTTGTCCCTTTCACAAAATCACACTTGCAAGCTAGTTGTTTTATTTCTTCAGTCTTAGTATTTTAAGTGTTGGATTGTGCTTAGATTTTGATTGCATTGCTGCCTAGCACGCCATTACATTTTAGTTTAACACCAAAGGTTAGTATCGAACTCTGCAATTATTTTATCGAAAGTTGTACTCATTTAGGTAGTGATTAATAGTGCTAAATTTTTGTTAAATCTCTGAGTTGATGGGATAGCATTTATTGTCGATTATTACTCAATATTTTATGCGTAATTGGTAAACTCCCATTCGATTGTATTTTGAGCTAAACTGTATGTGTTGGATGACAGAAATGCAAGGGATATTTGTTAAAAATTGATATTGAAAAGGCTTAAGTCGCAGTATCAGGGGATTGCAGGGGCAAATTTGAGAGAATGGCCTGAAAATAGGCACGTTGGGACATTTGACGAGTTGAGTGCAACTCACCGAACTGCTCGGCGGTTCGCCTAACATCAACATTTCACCTTTACATGAATATCTTATGTGTGGACTGATTTGTAACTTTTGGCGGTCAAATCAAATTAAAAATTGCACTCGGGCAATTTGCTGAAAGATTTCTTGTTCACCCTTTGTCTGCACCCTTTCATCATCTGCGCATCTCTTTAGTGAAGACCCTAACATAATCAACTCATTACAATTTAATTTGGTGAAGTGACTCTATAGTTGGAACCTCCCTAACCTCCATTCTGAATTATTGCCTAACTGGTCATCGATGTTTTTACAGAAATGGCTAGACCAAAAGTCGTAGGGAGAAATGATCCACCTATGCACATTCGAGCACGAAAATTTTGAGACAAGGAAAAGAGAGCAAAGCTATCCAGATAGAGAAATTACACCAAGGAAGCAGGGCCAAACGGCGAAGTCATGTCGACCTTAATGTGCCCTCATGGGCACGAGGGTTTGTTCATACTATACATGCCTTCAAGGCAGGCCATAAGATAGACATGATGATTTCATATAATATCACTGCTGAGGCGAAGGCAACTGAAAATAGTGGTAAAGCTTAGAGTAGCTGCACTTTAGGAGCAGTTACCTTGTTTCAGAAAGACACTTCTGGTGCTCATACCCCGACTAATGAAGAAGCTGCATAAACATGATCTCCTTTTCACTTACTCCTTTTTTTTAAACTTAATTAAATTATTGGATATTATCATTACTTGCATTTGAGGACAAATACTTGTTTATGGTGGGGGTGAGACCCAACTTTGTTTTGTTGTGATGAATATTTGTGTGTTTTGATATATGTCTAGATTGTTTGTTCAAATTGAGTTTTAAACTTGCTTTCACAAATTTTTGAGCTTATATTGGTAGAGTAAGTATATGCGCTTGAGTCAACAAGGATTTGAGTGTTTCAAAGCTCTTTTGAAATTTTTCATCCCAAATAAACTTTACTTCCTTCTGCAAGAGTTTAGTCAAAGGGGAGGCAATAATAGAGAAGCCTTTCACAAATCTTCTATAGTATCCTGCTAAGCCCAAGAAACTTCTTACTTCAGTCGGACTTTTGGGAGGTCTCCATTCAACAACAACTTGTATCTTACTAGGATCCACCTTCACACATTCACTTGATACAACATGTCCCAGAAAAGACACCTCATCAAGCCAAAATTCACACTTAGAAAGTATAAAGTTCTTTCTCCTTCAAAATCCGCAAAATAATCCGCAGGTGTTTATCATGTTCTTCACTACTTCTTGAATATATTAAAATATCATCTATAAAAATAACCACAAACTGATCAAGATAAGGCTTGAATACTCGATTCATTAGATCCATAAATACCGCAGGAGCAATTGTCAATCCGAATGGCATCACCAAAAATTCATAATGACCATACCGAGTTCTAAAAGCTATTTTAGGAATATCATTCTCTCTAACACGCAATTGATGATATCCAGACCTTAAATCGATCTTTGAGAATACTTTAGCACCCTTCAGTTGGTCAAAAAAATCATCAATCCTTGCCATTGGATATCTATTCTTTATTGTTATTCTATTCAATTGTCTATAGTCAATACAAAGCCTAAGAGGCCATCTTTCTTCTTTACAAAAAAAACAGGGGCTCCCCAAGGAGAAACACTAGGTCGAATAAAACCTTTCTCAAGAAGTTCTTGCAATTGAGACTTCAATTCTCTTAATTCTGCTGGAGCCATTCTATAAAGAGTGATGGAAATAGGGTTAGATCCACGAATAAACTTGATTGGAAATTCAACCTCTCTTTCCAGGGGCAATCCAGGAAGGGTTTTTGGAAAGACTTATGGAATATCACATACAGCAACTATGTCCTTGATACAAGGACTCTCCAACTGTGTATCTACTACGTGAGTAAGGTATGCCCCACAACCTTGACGCATCAATTTTCTTGCCAAAGCTGCAGAAATAATACTAGATGTCAAAGATCTTTCACCTTCTATGATGATATGTGAACATGTAGGATCTTTAAAAGTCACAAGCTTTGACCTACAATCTACGACTGCATTATATTTATAAAGCCAGTCCATCCCGATAATTACATCAAAATCCTTGAAGGGCATTTCAATCAAATCAGCATGGAAGACTAGATTTTGAATCACAAAGGGACAATCATAATAAATTCGATTACACACAACCTGATAACCCAATGGACTTTCAACCAGCACATCATAATTAAGTCTCATGGATTTCACATTTTCAGGAAGGACAAGTGATGAAAAAATATAGGAATGTGTAGAACCAGGATCAAACAATGTAAACACACACAAGCCAAATAAGTGAAATTTACCGACAACCACGTCTTGTCTATCTTGATCATCCCTCTGCCTCATAGCATAAGCGCATGCAGTACCCCTGTGTCAACTAGCTTGATTAGCTCCACTTGCAACTACTGCTTGGGTGTTTCTAGGCCTCACACCTTTATTAGTTTGAGGAGTATAACAGAAGGCTTATGAACCGAACCTTCAGTTTTCAAGGAAGGAGCATTATTAGGATTAGGACAGCCCTTCACTGTCACATCCGGGGAGCACCCCCTAGAAGTAACATGGCGTACTTGACCTCTCGGAGGTCTTATACAAGCCCATAGTTATCATTCATCGCATTGACATAGTAAATTTAGCGGAAAGTTTAAAACTTTTCATAGCACATCATATGATAGAAACTTTACTTCATATATAGATAAAACATAAGTCATAATACATTTATAGACCTTAAGTCTCTTTGCAATCTTAGACTCAACAACATTAGAGTACATTAGGGACACGACCCTTAAGACATAAAACATAACTATACAACATTTTAAAGACTTTACAGTAAAGACATAAGTAGGAGATCCTTGAACTTAAGGATTCCTTTCATTGAGCTTGGGAATCATCTATCAATCTCTTCACCATTCAGGACATCTTTTAAGCATCCATAACCTACACTTTGTGTAAAAAGTAGAGAAGAATAGAGTTAGCACAAGAATGTACTAAGTATGACAACCATGTAAAAACATGCATTTAAAAGGGGCATTTTCTTTGAAATCATACTTCATGCCATTTTGAGTAAACCATCATAAAAACATTATCAATAGCATTTATATCAATCATATACTTCATATAAACATATTCAAAGACCAAACATCACATAAGATCATATATAGAATTTGTGACATTTTTGAAACGCTTTACAGTAAGCTACATTTATGTTACAATGAGCATTCTTTCCTATTATTCGTTAACTTCCCAAGTAACCCTCTAGTGATACTTGGTGCAATGTATCACCTTAAGATCACAAGAAATCATACATACAACCTACATAAGTCATCACACATCATCATATAGGCACAACCTATCAAAGATACATTTAGGTCAAGGCCTTAGGAACATTAGAGTAAGCTACTTCCATTTGTACATATTTTAACTTCTTTTCATATTCATCATTATAAGACATTGTTCATGACCCCAATCTTAGCCTACTAGTGCAATGTACATGTGAAGCCTCATAACCTTACACATACTTAGTAAACTATTCATGAGACCACAAACATTAACATACAATTCATACATTCTCATAACAAGTAAAGACAACTTAATTCATGTCAATACAAGAACTTCATCATATAGTCATTTAGACCAGCATAATGCACATAAGGATAGATCACATCATCTAGATTCACACCATACACATCTTCATAACAAGTAGACAACTTCTACCATATCATGCATATAGACATAATCATAATCATACATATTAAGTCACCTTCCTAGGACTTCCTAAGGAGCTATTTGTGCAATGTCTAGATGGGCTAATTATTTCCACCTATCCTAAGTAACGTCACTTATGTCATCCTAGTTAGGATCCTAGTCATTTACTTCCATTGTCCATTTTACATTAGGAAAACTATAGCCTTAACCGACACTAAGACCATGGGTGCTAAACATGGAATTTGGTGTTGTAGAGCCTTACACCAATGGAAGGTGTTCCTACCTAGCCAAGGTAGAACATTAGCATTCATCCTAGCATCCTAAGTGAATTCTCTTTGCTAGATCCTATGTGGCAAGCATAGTTTATGGAACTAAGAGATAGGTAGTTCCCTTTACATGCCATTGGGCAATTGGGGCCTCATCTCATGAGAAAACATGGGTGATTCTTTCCTCAAAGGGAAGTCAACACCTCATGTAGGTCCATAGGTGAATATTCCTCAAAGGGAAGTCAACACTCTATAAGGGACAAATGGTGAATCTTTCCTCAAGGGAAAGTCAACACCTCTCAATGTCAAGTTCACTCGGTGCCAAGCTTAGTTCCCTTTATTGAAAAGTATTTAATTACATTTTTATAAAACATAGGCTTAAGATATTCATTCTTTATATGCTTATATCATATTCAATCACCTATCTAGTTTAGAGTATTCTTGGGCACCCTATCAAGGCCCCTCTCACTTACTAGATCATCTTCCATGTGTGTGTACATACATGTGAGTAAACCTTTCACATAACACATAGATATCACACATGTTCATACATCAATGCATAAGGTTATAGGTATAACTATATGAGAAATCCTTTCATATAAAACACACTAAGACTCTATGCACATTCATACTTCATCATATCATATAAGCTTAACATGCATAGTAGTAGAAACTAGTGATATGAGAACTACCTTTCATTTAGACACCATGAACCTTTACTACTTTCAAGCATTCATGAAGTGTGAGTGTGTGTACATTGGTCAACATGATCACATAATGGACATCAACAACTCATTGAGGCAGCCACCCTTTTACACCACAATACTCTTCAAGCATAGACCACACAACGTACAATATCATAGGAGACAAGTTAACTTCATAGAACACTTTAAGACTCCTAACATTAGCTATTCACACATTCACATAGGGGTACATAGGTAGGGGTCATCAATCATTAACACTTAACCCATGTCAGCACCTACACATGCTCTTACATAGCCATTCACATGCTGATAACGATAGTAACACAACCTAGGTTCACAACAATAATGGAAAACTAGGCACAAGTTACACATAAGGTGATCATCATAACCACTCATTCATATAATCATCAATTTGCCTTCAAGGCCATGGTCAACACATATATAATGACAATAAAGTAAACACCTCCACCATAAGTGGACCATACCACACAATTCAATACAAGGCTTCATCAACTACATTAAAATAGAAAAGTAGAGGAGATAAGCGTTCTTACCAATTTCTAACCATTTGATCATAATTGACCAATACACCTTGTTTATCAACAATTCATATATAGGGAAATAGGTAAATCTACTTTAAGAATAGAAGAAACCATGTACAAGTCGCTACAAGATCATGATACAACTAGTGCAAAACACTATCATTGTTCTAGAGAATAGATAGGCATAAATCATAAATCAATTTCCCTAGTCTTGATTATCAATCAAGATTCATCAATAATATACATGTAGAGCAGTATCCAAAGAAATAATATCTTAAACGAGACACTACTACAATTGCCAATAAAGTCGAATTCACTGTAAGTATGCTTTATACTAGGAATTCATGGAAGGTAAGTTTACATAGGTTAATCCTATTCAAACTATCATGAATTGATACACATTGCATCCCTTACATATAATTCATATTCACATTACCTTATAGGCAATAGATAAGGACAATTAACCATGTTCAATTCATATAACAACTATCCTAACGTCAAGATTACAAATTACTATTCCATAGACTAGAAGAACCTAGTTCAATTCACATAAGCTATCTTTACTTCAATCATACAAGATCCATATCCATAATTCAAACATGTTATTAACCTAGAACAGTAGATATAATCAACTTAACATGATCGAAATCCACTTTTATGCAATTAAGGATCCACATTACAGTGATCACATTGTTAACTAGTCTAGGCATGTTCAAACCTTCATACATTGATCCACATGGATTCTTCATGACTAATTCAACATTAATTCACATAAATAACAGTAGATATAACCACTCCAACATAATAGAATAACAATTCAATCGATAGCAAGTCAAGATCACAAATCCCATGCAAGGACTAAATCAAGTCTGGGAAGGGACATGGGTTGATCATACAATTGGATTCAAAATCACATTAAAACCACTATTATAACTTCAATTTATCATTATTTAATCGTTCAAAACGTTTTTATAAAGAACCCATGGCTAGATTGAAGAAGGAGAAGTTTGATCATAAAATCTCTTTTGGAACTTTGAGATTAACTATTTAGATGGAAGCATAACTAGAGATGAAGGATAACCATAACTTTTTATTCATGAAAACCTTTAAAACTTGATGAATCATCCACGAAAATTCGAGCACCAAGTTTTTCTTGAGCTTCACCAACAATGGTGGTTTCTAGGGAGAAGATTTTTGGAGGGAAAGGTTCAATTTTGTGAGAGGGAATTGGGAATGGGTTCTTCACGTGTTTGATACTTTATATACACCCAAATATTGGTAAATTAATCAATTATAGTCAGTTTAGGACGTGGGGTGAATTTTCCATTCACCCCTTAAGTAAAACAGTCGCAAGACAGTGATTGTAGGCCACAAACGACGGATCACAGTCTACTGGGTGTTGGTAAATCGAATGGCCATCGTTTGGTCCAGTCGATTGGACCTTGGCCTGATTTTGGATTGAGACTTGCCCAGGATAAGTATCAATTGACTAGACCTCACCTACGGGCCGTTGGTTGACCAACCGGCCGTCGTTTGGTTCGTCGATTGACACTGCCAAGGCAGTGTCTCGACCAGCCTTGGGTCCTTCTTGTGGGCCCTTTTCCGGGGCCCTTTAGAAGTCGTACCCAAAATTTTACAACATAAATACAAACCTTAACAAGTTGTAGACCTTCCACATAAGTTTTACCCAAAACAAACACCTGCAAATCGTCCAAACATGCAGGACCCATCAAGACACACACATGCATGTCTCTAGGCTATCTTTCGAACGTCTTGGACGTTCTTGGACGTTTGACCTCCAAACTCCGCGAAACTACATATAATACAATTAAACATCATTATAACTCATTTTAAGACTTCATAAGCTCATTTCATACAATTTTAAGCATGCATAGACACATGAGGCACATAGGTGACTAGTCGTCGAAGGTTTTGGTTGACCCTTGGCGTTTGACTTCCAAATCACTTCAAACTTTATACATTGCCACTAAACCATATTATAAGTCATTTTAGGAAATTAGAACCTTAAGACAACCATGTTAGGCTCTAGATACCCTAACTCATTTTGGGGGTCTTACAATATCCCCCACTTGGGAACATTCGTCCTCGAATGACACTTGGAACACTTTAATCATAACAAGGACTTCAATGCATCATAGAGCAGTTTATCTCAATCATAACATCATCACATAGAAGTTAATGCAAAAAAATTACAAGGAACACAACTTCACATCATTTTAGCACTCAATGCACACAAGCAAGCAAAAACCTTCATTCACTCACTCTTTAATGCATCAAACATAAGGCTTTTATCATGCTTATAGGAGGAACATCCTTCTCCTAAGAATAACATGGTCATTACACTCCATTTCATTAAGATCATCTTGCAAGGTCACACATAAGCAGATTACAACAATACTCAAAAGTAAGTAGGCACTCATGCTTCCATGCACATAGACTTGAGTTAATTGAATCAACAAGGGCCTTCATTAGTTAGACCTAGTGCCATGAAGGTCATACTCAAACCGTACCATGCTTAGTTGGGTTCATGGAGGAATGTCCTTCTCCTTAACACACTTTCATGTATCATGAGTTCACACCCAAGCAAATGCACAAAGGTCATCTTTACTGTAGTATGAGAAATTCTAAACTTTTTAAACCAATACATGCTCATGTTTCCTTCCTAGTGAAGTCTAAATGGTAAGTCACACCAAGCACATAACAACAAATAGGAAGTCATTTCACGAAATTTTAAATTCTAACATAGTACCCACCTTTACAGTAAGCATCTTTTGGGAACAACAATACAAATTATAGGCACATACATGAATACTAAGCTAAACATGCTCTCACTTTTCAAGAGTGAGCCTACAATATGCTTTCCCAACCATACAAGTCACATAGTTTTCAAGAGACTCCAGATATTTCATGTTAAAGAGACTCAACATTTCATTATAAAGCTAGACATTATACCTCACAAGTGACTAAAACCAAGTTTCGTACTTTATCTCATGAAGTCAAGTTACAATTAGTATGTTAGTATGTACAATACTCTTGACAAAACATGTATTTTATCAAAATTTCCCTTCATGCACTTTGGAATCTTAAAACAATATCTTTAAGGTAATGTCAATCAATACATACCAAACATATGAGGTTCATGCAATTCATACTTTATGCAAGACTCTATTCATGAACAAGCTTACTAAGAATTCATTAGTTTCAAGTTCAAGTAAAAATAGAAGGACAAGATAGAAAGTATCTACAACCTTACTATTCCATCACCATCCCCCACTTAGGGTAAACTCAATTAAGAGCAACTTAACCTAAATTTCAAGAGGATCTTAGTTATCAACCAATAATAGAATTACAGTAACGTACCATAAGGACTTCTAAGGCATTCTAAGCTTTATCACCTATGAAATTTATCCCCAATCATCAAGTGATGGCATACCATTCAACCACATACGGTTTTTATACAATACTATAGACACCAAGGTCATACAACATTAGGAAAAACAACAAGGAGACTTAGCCATATAATTTCTTCTTTTCCCTAGAACATTACAGTAAGGTGACTTCTAGGTCACTAAAACCCACATTATCACCCTACCAAGTCATGCATACTACCTTTGCACCTAGGATGAAGTATATACAAAGGACCCCCATCCATACTAGGTAATCATGAATGTTCACACATCCCAACTAAGGCAACATTTGAAACATCATGCATATATTCAAAGGGAAATAATGAACACCTTAAAACACATATTCTTAAGGTAGCATGCTTTCATAGGTAGTCACTAAGCATTTCAACTTCAATCATAGTATTAGACTACCATAATGTAAAACCATATAGTAACACATCACTCCAAAAGAAACTCATGTCAACTACATTGGTTTTTAACATGCTTTAATCATATCTTGACATACATTTTCAACATAACATGCTATTTCACATAAGTCTCATACATAGCCATAGATGGCATCATAATCTCAAAACATGTCAAAATTCACCTTCAAACATACTCATTCAACCATAAAACCAAGTTAAACATTTAAACTCACCTTTTCTCCCTCAAGCATAGAGAACAATCTCATCCAAGCAATCATATATATAAAGACCACCGGACAAGAAAACATAAGAGAGAGAGATCTTATAGAGTTAAGTTCTATGGCACGATATGAGAATGATGAATAAGGGAAACTCTATAGTCCTATATCCTCTCGTACCATTTGATGTGTCGCGACTCACCACCAATGCTACGAGACTCTACTAGACGTGGAAATATGAGACTTTTAGAACCTAAAATCACTTTATAAACCTCATGCTCTGATACCACGTTTGTCACATCCGGGGAGCACCCCCTAGAAGAAAAATGGCTTACTTGACCGGTCGGAGGTCTTATACAAGCCCATAGTTATCATTCATCGCATTGACATAGTAAATTTAGCGGAAAATTTAAAACTTTTCATAGCACATCATATGCTAGAAACTTTACTTCATATATAGATAAAACATAAGTCATAATACATTTATAGACCTTAAGTCTCCTTGCCATCTTAGACTCAACAACATTAGAGTACATTAGGGACACGACCCTTAAGATATAAAACATAACTATACAACATTTTAAAGTCTTTATAGTAAAGACATAAGTAGGAGATCCTTGAACTTAAGGATTCCTTTCATTGAGCTTGAGAATCATCTATCAAACTCTTCACCATTCAAGAAATCCTTTAAGCATCCATAACCTACACTTTGAGTAAAAAGTAGAGAAGAATGGAGTTAGCACAAGAATGTACTAAGTATGGCGACCATGCAAAAACTTACATTTAAAAGGGGCATTTTCTTTGAAATCATACTTCATGCCATTTTGAGTAAACCATCATAAAACCTTTATCAATAGAATTTAAATTAATCATATACTTCATATAAACATATTCAAAGGTCAAACGTCACATAAGATCACATATAGAATTTATGACATTTTTGAAGCCACTTTACAATAAGCTACATTTATGTTACAATGAGCATTCTTTCCTATTATTCATTAACTTTCCAAGTAACCATCTAGTGATACTTGGTGCAATGTATCATCTTAATGTCACAAGAAAGCATACATATAACCTACATAAGTCATCGCACATCATCATATAAGCACAACCTATCAAAGACACATTTAGGCCAAGGCCTTAGGAACATTACAGTAAGCTACTTCCATTTGTACATATTTTAACTTCTTTTCATATTCATCATTATAAGACATTATTCATGACCCCAATCTTAGCCTACTAGTGCAATGTACATGTGAAGCCCCATAACCTCACACATACTTAGTAAACTATTTATGAGACCACAAACATTAACATACAATTCATACATCCTCATAACAAGTAAAGACAGCTAAATTGATGTCAATACAAGACCTTCATCATATAGTCATTTAGACCAACATAATGCACATAAGGATAGATCACATCATCTAGATTCATACCATGCACATCTTCATAACAAGTAGACAACTTCTACCATATCATGCATATAGACATAATCATAATCATACATATTAGGTCACCTTCCTAGGACTTCCTAAGGAGCTACTTGTGCAATGTCTAGATGGGATCATTACTTCCACCTATCCTAAGTAACCTCACTTAAGTCATCCTAGTTAGGATCCTAGTCATTTACTTCCATTGTCCATTTTACTTTAGGAAAACTATAGCCTTAACCGACACTAAGACCATGGGTTCTAAACATGGAATTTGGTGTTGTAGAGCCTTACACCAATGGAATGTGTTCCTACCTAGCCAAGGTAGAACATTAACATACATCCTAGCAACCTATGTGAATTCACTTTGCTATATCCTATGTGGCAAGCATAGTTTATGGAACTAAGAGATAGGTAGTTCCCTCTACATGCCATTGGGTAATTGGGGCCTCATCTCATGAGAAAACATGGGTGATTCTTTCCTCAAAGGGAAGTCAACACCTCATGTGGGTCCATAGGTGAATATTCCTCAAAGGGAAGTCAACACTCTATAAGGGACAAATGGTGAATCTTTCCTCAAGGGAAAGTCAACACCTCTCAATGTCAAGTTCACTCGGTGCCAAGCTTAGTTCCCTTTATTGAAAAGTATTTAGTTACATTTTTATAAAACATAGGCTTAAGATATTCATTCTTTATATGCTTATATCATATTCAATCACCTATCTAGTTTAGAGTATTCTTGGGCACCCCTATCAAGGCCCCTCTCACTTACTAGATCAGCTTCCATGTGTGTGTACATACATGTGAGTAAACCTTTCACATAACACATAGATATCACAAATGTTCATACATCAATGCATAAGGTTATAGGTATAACTATATGAGCAATCCTTTCATATAAAACACACTAAGACTCTATGCACATTCATACTTCATCATATCATATAAGCTTAACATGCATAGTAGTAGAAACTAGTGATATGAGAACTACCTTTCATTTAGACACCATGAACCTTTACTACTTTCAAGCATTCATGAAGTGTGAGTGTGTGTACATTGGTCAACTTGATGACATAATGGACATCAACAACTCATTGAGGCAGCCACCCTTTTACACCACAATACTCTTCAAGCATAGACCACACAACGCACAATATCACAGGAGACAAGTTAACTTAATAGAACACTTTAAGACTCCTAACATTAGCTGTTCACACATTCACATAGGGGTACATGGGTATGGGTCATCAATCATTAACACTTAACCCATGTCAGTACCTACACATGCTCTTACATAGCCATTCACATGCTGATAACGATAGTAACACAACCTAGGTTCACAACAATAATGGAAAACTAGGCACAAGTTACACATAAGGTGATCATCATAACCACTCATTCATATAATCATCAATTTGCTTTCAAGGCCATGGTCAACACATATATAATGACAATAAAGTAAACACCGCCACCATAAGTGGACCATACAACACAATTCAATACAAGGCTTCATCAACAACATTAAAATAAAAAAGTAGAGGAGATAAGCGTTCTTACCAATTTCTAACCCTTTGATCATAATTGACCAATACACCTTGTTTATCAACAATTCATATATAAAGAAGTAGCTAAATCTACTTTAAGAATAGAAGAAACCATGTACAAGTCGCTACAAGATCATGATACAACTAGTGCAAAACACTATCATTGTTCTAGAGAATAGATAGGCATAAATCATAAATCAATTTCCCTAGTCTTGATTATCAATCAAGATTCACCAATAATATACATGTAGAGCAGTAGCCAAAGAAATAATAGCTTAAACGAGACACTACTACAATTGCCAATAAAGTCGAATTCACTGTAGGTATGCTTTATACTAGGAATTCATGGAAAGTAAGTTTACATAGGTTAATCCTATTCAAACTATCATGAATTGATACACATTGCATCCATTACATATAATTCATATTCACATTACCTTATAGGCAATAGATAAGGACAATTAACCATGATCAATTCACATAACAACTATCGTAACGTCAAGATTACAAGTTACTATTCCATAGACTAGAAGAACCTAGTTCAATTCACATAAGCCATCTTTACTTCAATCATACAAGATTCATATCCATAATTCAAACATTTTATTAACCTAGAACAGTAGATATAACCAACTTAACATGATCGAAATCCACTTTTATACAATTAAGGACCCACATTACAGTGATCACATTGTTAACTAGTCTAGGCATGTTCAAACCTTCATACATTGATCCACATGGATTATTCAATCATTAATTCAACATTATTTCACGTAAATAACAGTATATATAACCACTCCAACGTAATAGAATCACAATTCAATCGATAGCAAGTCAATATCACAAAGCCCATGCAAGGACTAAATCAAGTCTGGGAAGGGACATGGGTTCATCATACAATTGGATTAAAAATCACATTAAAACCACTATTTTAACTTCAATTTATCATTATTTAAATTCAAAACGTTTTTATAAAGAACCCATGGCTAGAATGAAGAAGGAGAAGTTTGATCATAAAATCTCTTTTGAAACTTTGAGATTAACTCTTTAGATAGAAGGATAACTAGAGATGAAGGATAACCATACCTTTTTATTCATGAAAACCTTTAAAACTTGATGAACCATCCACGGAAATTCGAGCTCCAAGTTTTTCTTGAGCTTCACCAACAATGGTGGTTTCTAGGGAGAAGATTTTTGGAGGGAAAGGTTCAATTTTGTGAGAGGGGATTGGGAATGGGTTTTTCACGTGTTTGATACTTTATATACACCCAAATATTGGTAAATTAATCAATTATAGTTAGTTTAGGACGTGGGGTGAATTTCCCATTCACCCCTTAAGTAAAACAGTCGCAAGACAGTGATTGTAGGCCACAAACGACGGATCACAGTCTACTGGGTGTTGGTCAATCGAATGGCCGTCGTTTGGTTCAGTCGATTGGACCTTGGCCTGATGTTGGATTGAGACTTGCCCAGGCTAAGTATCAATCGATGAGACCTCACCTACGGTCCGTTGGTTGACCAACCGGCCGTCGTTTGGTCCGTCGATTGACACTGCCAAGGCAGTGTCTCGACCAGCCTTGGGTCCTTCTTGTGGGCCCTTTTGTGGGGCCCTTTAGAAGTTGTACCCGGAATTTTACAACGTAAATACAACCCTTAACAAGTTGTAGACCTTCCACATAAGTTTCACCCAAAACAAACACCTGCAAATCGTCCAAACATGCAAGGCCCCATCAAGACACACACATGCATGTCTCTAGGCTATCTTTCGAACGTCTTGGACGTTCTTGGACGTTTGACCTCCAAACTCCGCAAAACTTCATATACCACAATTAAACATCATTATAACTCATTTTAAGACTTCATAAGCTCATTTCATACAATTTTAAGCATGCATAGACACATGAGGCACATAGGTGACTAGTCGTCGAAGGTTTTGGTTGACCCTTGGCGTTTGACTTCCAAGTCACTTCAAACTTTATACATTGCCACTAAACCATATTATAAGTCATTTTAGGAAATTAGAACCTTAAGACAACCAGGTTAGGCTCTAGATACCCTAAATCATTTTTTGGGTCTTACAATATCCCCCACTTGGGAACATTCGTCCTCGAAAGACACTTGGAACACTTTAATCATAACAAGGACTTCAATGCATCATAGAGCAGTTTTTCTCGATCATAACATCATCACATAGAAGTTAATGCAAAAAAATTACAAGGAACACAACTTCACATCATTTTAGCACTCAATTCACAAAAGCAAGAAAAAACCTTCATTCACTCACTCTTTAATGCACCAAACATAAGGCTTTTATCATGCTTATAGGAGGAACATCCTTCTCCTAAGAATAACATGGTCATTACACTCCATTTTATTAAGATCATCTTGCAAGGCCACACATAGGCAGATTACAACAATACTCAAAAGCAAGTAGGCACTCATGCTTCCATGCACATAGACTTGAGTTAATTGAATCAACAAGGTCCTTCATTAGTTAGACCTAGTGCCATGAAGGTCATACTCAAACCGTACCATGCTTAGTTGTGTTCATGGAGGAATGTCCTTCTCCTTAACACACTTCCATGTATCATGAATTCACACCCAAGCAAATGCACAAAGGTCATCTTTACTGTAGTATGAGAAATTCTTAACTTTTTAAACCAATACATGCTCATGTTTCCTTCCTAGTGAAGTATAAATGGTAAGTCACACCAAGCACATAGAAGTCAACCCACCTTCACAATAAGCATCTTTTGGGAACAACAATACAAATTATAGGCACATACATGAATACTAAGCTAAACATGCTCTCACTTTTCAAGAGTGAGCCTACAATCATGCTTTCCCAACCATACAAGTCATATAGTTTTCAAGAGACTCCAGATATTTCATGTTAAAGAGACTCAAATTTTCATTATAAAGCTAAGCATTATACCTCACAAGTGACTAAAACCATGTTTCGTACTTTATCTCATGAAGTCAAGTGTACAATTAGTATGTTAGTATGTACAATACTCTTGCGAAAACATGTATTTTATCAAAATTTCCCTTCATGCACTTTGGAATCTTAAAAAAATATCTTTAAGGTAATGTCAATCAATACATACCAAACATATGAGGTTCATGCAATTCATACTTTATGCAAGACTCTATTCATGAACAAGCTTACTAAGAATTCATTAGTTTCAAGTTCAAGTAAAAATAGAAGGACAAGATAGAAAGTATCTACAACCTTACTATTCCATCACCATCCCCCACTTAGGGTAAACTCAATTAAGAGCAACTTAACCTAAATTTCAAGAGGATCTTAGTTATCAACCAATAATAGAATTACAGTAACATACCATAAGGACTTCTAAGGCATTCTAAGCTTTATCACCTATGCATTTTATCCCCAATCATCAAGTGATGGCATACCATTCAACCACATACGGTTTTCATACAATACTATAGACACCAAGGTCATACAACATTAGGGAAAACAACAAGGAGACTTAGCCATATAATTTCTTCTTTTCCCTAGAACATTACAGTAAGGTGACTTCTAGGTCACTAAAACCCACATCATCACCCTACCAAGTCATGCATACTACGTTTGCACCTAGGATCAAGTATATACAAAGGACCCCCATCCATACTAGGTAATCATGAATGTTCACACATCCCAACTAAGTTAACATTTGAAACATCATGCATATATTCAAAGGGAAATAATGAACACCTTAAAACACATATTGTTAAGGTAGCATGCTTGCATGCTTTCATAGGTAGTCACTAAGCATTTCAACTTCAATCATAGTATTAGACTACCATCATGTAAAACCATATAGTAACACATCACTCCAAAAGAAACTCATGTCAACTACATTGTCTTTTAACATGCTTTAATCATATCTTGACATACATTTTCAACATAACATGCTATTTCACATAAGTCTCATACATAGCCATAGATGGCATCATAATCTCAAAACATGTCAAAATTCACCTTCAAACATACTCATTCAACCATAAAACCAAGTTAAACATTTAAACTCACCTTTTCTCCCTCAAGCATAGAGAACGATCTCATCCAAGCAATCATATATATAAAGACCACCGGACAAGAAAACATAAGAGAGAGAGATCTTATATAGTTAAGTTCTATGGCACGATATGAGAATGATGAATAAGGGAAACTCTATAGTCCTATAGCCTCCCATACCATTTGATGTGTCGCGACTCACCACCAATGCTACGAGACTCTACTAGACGTGGAAAAATGAGACTTTTAGAACCTAAAATCACTTTATAAACCTCATGCTCTGATACCACGTTTGTCATATCCGGGGAGCACCCCCTAAAAGAAACATGGCGTACTTGACCTCTCGGAGGTCTTATACAAGCCCATAGTTATCATTCATTGCATTGACATAGTAAATTTAGCGGAAAATTTAAAACTTTTCATAGCACATCATATGCTAGAAACTTTACTTCATATATAGATAAAACATAAGTCATAATACATTTATAGACCTTAAGTCTCCTTGCCATCTTAGACTCAACAACATTAGAGTACATTAGGGACACGACCCTTAAGATATAAAACATAACTATACAACATTTTAAAGTCTTTACAGTAAAGACATAAGTAGGAGATCCTTGAACTTAAGGATTCCTTTCATTGAGCTTGGGAATCATCTATCAAACTCTTCACCATGCAAGAAATTCTTTAAGCATCCATAACCTACACTTTGTGTAAAAAGTAGAGAAGAATGGAGTTAGCACAAGAATGTACTAAGTAAGGCGACCATGCAAAAACTTACATTTAAAAGGGGCATTTTCTTTGAAATCATACTTCATGCCATTTTGAGTAAACCATCATAAAACCTTTATCAATAGCATTTAAATTAATCATATACTTCATATAAACATATTCAAAGGTCAAACGTCACATAAGATCACATATAGAATTTATGACATTTTTGAAGCCACTTTACAATAAGCTACATTTATGTTACAGTGAGCATTCTTTCCTATTATTCATTAACTTTCGAAGTAACCATCTAGTGATACTTGGTGCAATGTATCATCTTAAGGTCACAAGAAAGCATACATACAACCTACATAAGTCATTGCACATCATCATATAAGCACAACCTATCAAAGACACATTTAGGTCAAGGCCTTAGGAACATTACAGTAAGCTACTTCCATTTGTACATATTTTAACTTCTTTTCATATTCATCATTATAAGACATTATTCATGACCCCAATCTTAGCCTACTAGTGCAATGTACATGTGAAGCCCCATAACCTCACACATACTTAGTAACTATTCATGAGACCACAAACATTAACATACATCCTCATAACAAGTAAAGACAGCTAAATTGATGTCAATACAAGACCTTCATCATATAGTCATTTAGACCAACATAATGCACATAAGGATAGATCACATCATCTAGATTCATACCATGCACATCTTCATAACAAGTAGACAACTTCTACCATATCATGCATATAGACATAATCATAATCATACATATTAGGTCACCTTCCTAGGACTTCCTAAGGAGCTACTTGTGCAATGTCTAGATGGGATCATTACTTCCACCTATCCTAAGTAACCTCACTTAAGTCATCCTAGTTAGGATCCTAGTCATTTACTTCCATTGTCCATTTTACTTTAGGGAAACTATAGCCTTAACCGACACTAAGACCATGGGTTCTAAACATGGAATTTGGTGTTGTAGAGCCTTACACCAATGGAAGGTGTTCCTACCTAGCCAAGGTAGAACATTAACATACATCCTAGCATTCTAAGTGAATTCACTTTGCTAGATCCTATGTGGCAAGCATAGTTTATGGAACTAAGAGATAGGTAGTTCCCTCTACATGCCATTGGGCAATTGGGGCCTCATCTCATGAGAAAACATAGGTGATTCCTTCCTCAAAGGGAAGTCAACACCTCATGTGGGTCCATAGGTGAATATTCCTCAAAGGAAAGTCAACACTCTATAAGGGACAAATGGTGAATCTTTCCTCAAGGGAAAGTCAACACCTCTCAATGTCAAGTTCACTCGGTGCCAAGCTTAGTTCCCTTTATTGAAAAGTATTTAATTACATTTTTATAAAACATAGGCTTAAGATATTTATTCTTTATATGCTTATATCATATTCAATCACCTATCTAGTTTAGAGTATTCTTGGGCACCCCTATCAAGGCCCCTCTCACTTACTAGATCATCTTCCATGTGTGTGTACATACATGTGAGTAAACCTTTCACATAACACATATATATCACACATGTTCATACATCAATGCATAAGGTTATAGGTATAACTATATGAGCAATCCTTTCATATAAAACACACTAAGACTCTATGCACATTCATACTTCATCATATCATATAAGCTTAACATGCATAGTAGTAGAAACTAGTGATATGAGAACTACCTTTCATTTAGACACCATGAACCTTTACTACTTTCAAGCATTCATGAAGTGTGAGTGTGTGTACATTGGTCAACATGATCACATAATGGACATCAACAACTCATTGAGGCAGCCACCCTTTTAGACCACAATACTCTTCAACCATAGACCACACAACGCACAATAGCATAGGAGATAAGTTAACTCATAGAACACTTTAAGACTCCTAACATTAGCTATTCACACATTCACATAGGGGAACATGGGTAGGGGTCATCAATTATTAACACTTAACCCATGGAAGCACCTACACATGCTCTTACATAGCCATTCACATGCTGATAACGATAGTAACACAAACTAGGTTCACAACTATAATGGAAGACTAGGCACAAGTTACACATAAGGTGATCATCATAACCACTCATTCATATAATCATAAATTTGCCTTTAAGGCCATTATCAACACATATATAATGACAATAAAGTAAACACCGCCACCATAAGTGGACCATACCACACAATGCCATACAAGGCTTCATCAACTACATTAATATAGAAAAGTAGAGGAGATAAGCGTTCTTACCAATTTCTAACCCTTTGATCATAATTGACCAATGCACCTTGTTTATCAACAATTCATATATAGGGCAGTAGCTAAATGTACTTTAAGAATAGAAGAAACTATGTACAAGTCGCTAATAGATCATGATACAACTAGTGCAAAATATTACCATTGTTCTAGACAATAGATAGGCATAGATCATAAATCAATTTTCCTAGTCTTGCTTATCAATTAAGATTCATCAATAATATACATGTAGAGCAGTAGCCAAATAAATCATAGCTTAAACGAGACACTACTACAATTGCCAATAAAGTCGAATTCACTTTAAGTATGCTTTATACTAGGAATTCATGGAAGGTAAGTTTACATAGGTTAATCCTATTCAAACTATCATGAATTGATCCACATTGCATACATTACATATAATTCATATTCACATTAAATTATAGGCAATATATAAGGACAATTAACCATGATCAACTCATATAACAACTATGCTAACATCAAGATTACAAGTTACTATTCCATAGACTAGAAGAACCTAGTTCAATTCACATAAGCCATCTTTACTTCAATCATACAAGATTCATATCCATAATTCAAACATGTTATTAAACTAGAACAGTAGATACAACCAACTTAATATGATCGAAATCCACTTTTATACAATTAAGGACCCATATTACAGTGATCACATTGTTAACTAGTCTAGGCATGTTCAAATCTTCATACATTGATCCACATGGATTCTACATCATCAATTCAATATTAATTCACGTAAATAACAGTAGATATAACAATTTCAACGTAATAGAATCACAATTCAATCGATAGCAAGTCAAGATCACAAAGCCCATGCAAGGACTAAATCAAGTCTGGGAAGGGACATGGGTTCATCATTCAATTGGATTCAAAATCACATTAAAATCACTATTTTAACTTCAATTCATCATGATTTAATCGTTCAAAATGCTTTTAGAAAGAACCCATGGTTAGATTGAAGAAGGAGAAGTTTGATCATAGAATCTCTTTTGAAACTTTGAAATTAACTCTCTAGATGGAAGGATAACTAGAGATGAAGGATCACCATACCTTTTTATTCATGAAATCCCTTAAAACTTGATGAATCATCCATGCAATTCGAGCTCCAAGATGTTCTTGAGCTTCACCAACAATGGTGGTTTCTAGGGAGAAGAGTTTTGGAGGGAAAGGTTCAATTTTGTGAGAGGGGATTGGGAATGGGTTCTTCTCGTGTTTGATCCTTTATATACACCAAAATATTGGTAAATTAATCAATCATAGTAATTTTAGGACGTGGGGTGAATTTCCCATTCACCCCTTAAGTAAAACAGTCGCAAGACAGTGATTGCAGGCCACAAACGACGGATCACAATCTACTGGGCGTTGGTCAATCGACTTGTCGTCGTTTGGTTCAATCGATTGGACCTTGGCCTGATTTTTGGTTCAGACTTGACTAGGATAAGTATCAATCAAAGAGACCTCACCTACGGGCCATTGGTTCACCAACCATCCGTCGTTTGGTCTGTCGATTGACTCTACCAAGGCAGTGTCTCGACCAACCTTGGGTCCTTCTTGTGGGCCCTTTTGCGGGGCCCTTTAAAAGTCGTACCCAGACGTTTACAACGTAAATACAACCATTAACAAGTTGTAGACATTCCACATAAGTTTCACCCAAAAAAAACACTTGCAAATCATCCAAACATGCAAGTCCCCATCAAGACACACACATACATGTCTCTAGGCTATCTTTCGAACGTCTTGGACGTCTGACCTCCAAACTCCGCGAAACTTCATATACTACCATTAAACATAATTATAACTCATTTTAAGACTTCATAAGCTCATTTCATACAATTTTAAGCATGCATATACACATGAGGCATATAGGTGACTAGTCGACGAACGTTTTGGTCGACCCTTGACGTTTGACTTCCAAATCACTTCAAACTTTATTCATTGCCTCTAAACCATATTATAAGTCATTTTAGTACATTAGAACCTTAATACAACCATGTTAGGATCTTGACACCCTAACTCATTTTGGGGGTCTTACATTCACTTTATGATCAAAGCTCCCACAATTAAAACTTGCACCAGAGGTCCTCCTGCAAGTTCCAAAATGATTCTTTCGACATTCGGACAAGTGGGAATGCGAGGCTTGCCTTGTCCATAATTTGGAGTGCTAGCTGTAGAAAAATCTGGTTTGTTTTGCTTCTATTGAGCCGGCCTATTATCACTACTAGCCTTAGAATTATCAAACCTTCCCCTTTTTGATGGACCTCCAAAATCTGGTCTACGATTTCGGAATCTGTTTTCATTTCTACTAGATTCTTCTTTATCAAGTCGTTCTCAAGTAAAAGCGCTGACAGTAACTTGCAAAAGTTCTCATGTTGCAGGATCGCCACATTCTTCCTAATTGAATCATTTAAACCATCTTCAAATTTCCTGCACTTGTCTTTTTCCTCTTTAATAATACCTCCAGGATAACGAGAGAGCCTCCAAAACCTTTGTTCGTATTCAGCAATAGACATGCCTCGCTGCCTGAGATTCAAAAACTCCTTTTTCTTTGCATCACAATAAGCAGGTGGTACATACTTCATACAAAATTTCTTAACAAAATCATCCCAAGTAAGAACAGGAGGTTTTACCTTGGCATTCGGAAAACTTACCCACCAATCATAAGCATCTTCTTGTAATAGTGAAATAGCATACTTAAATTTCACAACATCTGAAAACTCCAGTTGCTCAAACACCTTCACCATACGATCTAGCCATTGTTCAGCATCAGTAGGATCAACAATGCCTTCAAACTCCACTCCACCCATTTTCCTTATTTTCTCAAAGTTAATGCTATTGGGATTATGCATCGATTCAACCATGTGGTGGAAGAATTCAGCCATTTGTTGAAAAGAAGGATTCATGGATTGAGTACCATGACTAATATGAGGATGTGAACCAGCTCTTACAAATTGATGGTTTCCCACTTCAGACCCGCTAGTGTGGGGAAAATGCTCATTCAAGATATGTTCTCCAACCCCTTCCAGTGCATGTGGTTGAAAAACAGAGGCACCCGAACCTTCACGAGCAGCTTTCATAGGTCGGTTAGAAGAAGTGGCCATAACTTAATTCCTTCAAAAGGGAAGATCACACGTATTAAGGAAATGTACATGATGTATGTGCACTCTACATGCAACAAGGATGTGACAAATCATGTAAGTTGACATGAACTCTAAATAGAACCTTTTTGAAAGAAAATAACTATACAAGTAACTCACAAAAAAAGTAATCCTAGAACCACAAACCTAGGCTCTGATACCAACAGTTGTATAGCCCCTTTCCGATAGATACTACAACTTGACAAGAAACCTAATTTAATACTTGCGATATTTAAAAGAGATTAACGAAGGTATAGTGATTTCTTTTCTATCTAGTTGAGGGATTAGGTTCATTATGAATAATTTAGTTAAGGATGTGCATCTTGCCCGCTTTAAATATTTAATTCATGTCAAAATGTATGTGGCACGAAATTTTAACTACAAAAAAAAACCCTTCAAATATCTGTTAAGCAAAACCGACAAACTTTTCATGCATATACTACACCTAAGGACGAAATACCATTAATATTACCAACTTCCAAGTACAGAAATCAGTCGGTTCATGCTTCACACAAACTTACAAAACATAAAGTAAATTAGTATTTTACAATACATGGGTTTACACATCCCGAAAAAGATAAAAACGTATAGCCGTACTTATATTACAACCCATGGTGACATGACTAAATCAACCCTCAAAGTTCCATGTAAATATACAATACATAGATCATGTACAAGTCCCAAGGTTATACAAAATATATATATGCGTATATGCAAGTGTGATCTTCCTTTAAAGCTTTCATAATCTCCATCTTCAATAACCAACTTCAACCGTCCTCTCGAACATTCCCTACGATAGAAACGACTATCGCTAAGCATAAAGCTTAGTGGTGTAAAAACTATAGGTCCGGTGCCCTTAGATTCACCAATTCATCATTCTCAAGTCAAGGGTAGCATAATTTAAATATAATCAGTAAATCACGTAAACAATATACAAAGAGTATCATGTTGGATAAAATCTCCAAATGTCAATAACGTTTATAGCACAATTTTCCAAGAGGTTTAATAAAAAGACTTGCCCAATTATACGTCATGTCTTCACACCAAGCATGAGAAGAAGCAATAAGGGTCGACACCCAGTATCAAGAAGGATCAAATCCCAATAATCAAGAGAAAAAATAACTATATTTAAAATGGCTTTCTAGTTCGTACATAAAATGGACAACTTCCATACTTAAGACGAACTAAAAATTCAGAGTCAAGATGGAAAATGATCCGAATCAAGAGGCATGCCAATAGTGACAAAGTCACAGACACAAGAAGGACAAAGTCCCAACAAGAATGCCAAGTGATCAAATAATCCGTACAAGTGGGCGAGCTACACAAGAGTCTTTAATGCCTTAAACGACAACAACACAAATATGCAAAGTAACAAGATGTAACCAACGTACCAATATAAACTTTCAGATATATCAACAAGTATAAATAGTAAAAGTACATGTTTATACACAAAACTCAACGCTTTAGCAAAGAGACAGTCCAACACAACTTCAAGAGTTCAAACCGTAGACCAACCAATGTATGAAGGTCCTCAACTTGTTCACGAGTATATACAACCTTAAAAATATAATTAAATAACTTATTTAATTTCTAGTGTATCAATAATGTCGAAGTAAAACATGATAATCATCACAAGTAAGCCTAGCCTGTACATTTACGACTAAGCTCCCAAAACAGTGATTCTTTCCAACAAAAGTAGTTCATGTCGCAACTTAAATTTGAAACAGGAAACAGCAAAACTGGACTTTATATCCTTCATAAAAGATGTAGGTACATCTCTTAATCTTGCAGATATTCAATAATAACCTCAAAATACGTTTTCTACAGAAAGATATATAATCAACACACTAACAGATGATCAGACAGGATTTTTAATTCCAATAGCCGAACAGTTTTCTTCCTATGTTGCGTCCCATATTTCGAATCCATAACAGCAAATTTAGAGTTTTCAATAAACATAAGAATTTTAGAACTACGAATTATCTTTCCAAAGCGTATTTATTCATTGTAAACGAAGTTCTATAAGACAAGATATGCTTAAAATACAAAAGACTACCCAGCTAAGAAACAAATGTTTTTTCCACCACTTACCTAAAGAAGTTGTGTGTCGAATTCACCCAAAAGGAGCTAGTTTTTCTTTTGATTTTTGAAGAACAACTGTTTAGTAAATGTTTTATATTCTTAAACTTCAGTTGAAACGAAATCACAAGAGGAGGTTCAAATATAGTCTATAGAGGGTGAAGCTTAGTCACACATACAAATGTCTCAAAAAGGGTGCTGCCCAAATTATTGTGTGATGCCCCAAAATGCTTACATATATATATATATATATATATATATATATATATATATATACTTGATACCAAAATATTCAACTTATAAGAAATTATAATTAGTCAATTTACACAAATACCTCCATACAGTACCTGAAATTACGATAACAATTTATGTTAGGCACGTTTATAATTATCACAAAATTTCAAGTTCCCAAAATGAGTATAAAACACCTTATACTAATTAAGCAATGGTGTTTACTTGTAAATCAGGTCCTAGTATCTTAGGGGTGTTACAACTCTCTCCCCCTTAAAGAAATTTCGTCTCGAAATTTACCTTAGGCTAGTCCTGAAACAAGTGCGGATATTGTCTCCCCATGTCTTCTTCTCTCTCCCAGGTAGCTTCTTTTCCAGAATGGTTCATCCAAAGTACCTTTACTAAGGGGATTCTCTTGTTCCTAAGCTGCTTTACTTCCCGAGCTTGAATTAGGATAGGTTCTTCATTATACATCAAGTCAGGATTAATCTCAATAGATTCTACTAGAAGAACATGAGATGGGTCGGAACGATATCTTCGGAGCATAGAAACATGGAAGACATTGTGTATCTTGTCTAACTCAGGTGGTAAAACCAATTTATATGGAACTGGTCCGACCCTTTCAAGTATCTCATAAGGTCCAATAAATCGGGGACTAAGTTTTCCTTTTTGGCCAAATCTCATAATTTTTTTCCATGGAGACACCTTTAAGAATACTTTATCTCCAACTTGATATTCAATGTCACACCTTTTTAGATCAGCGTACGACTTTTGTCTATCCGAAGATATCTTTAAATGATCCTTGATAATTTTCACCTAGTCCTCGGTTTGCTGCACCATTTCAGGACCAATAAGCTTTCTTTCACCAATTTCACTTCAACAAAAAGGGGTCCGACATTTCTTCTATATAAGGCTTCATAGGGAGGCATTCAAATACTTGATTGGCAGCTATTATTGTAAGCAAATTCTATCAAAGCCAAGTGTTTGTCCCAATTACCCTCAAACTCCATAATGCAAGCTCGAAGCATATCCTCCAGAATTTGTATCACTCTTTCCGAATGGCCGTCTGTATGAGGATGGAACGAAGTGCTAAATTTCAACTTAGTACCTAAAGCTTCCTGCAGCTGCCCCAAAATCTAGATGTAAACCTTGGGTCTCGGTCAGATACAATAGACGCAGGGATCCCATGTAGTCTTACAATATTATTAATGTACAACTCGGCTAAACGCTCAAGTGAGTAATCTATTCTAATTGCTAGGAAGTGAGCACTCCTCTTTAGCCGATCAACAATCACCCATACTGTATCCTGATTTCTCTGAGTGCGAGGAAGTCCAGAAAAAAGACCATAGTTATTCTCTTCCATTTCCATTCTGGCATCGACAAGGGCTGTAGTAAACCAGTCGAGACTTGGTGTTCTGCATTTACTTGTTGACAAACCAAACATTATGAAATGAACTCTGTAATGTCTCTCTTCATACCATTCCACCAATAATTTTCTTTATAGTCTGGTACATCTTTGTACCTCCAGGATGCATTGTATATGGTGAAGTATGTGCTTCTTTCAATATTTATCTCCTCAAGTTGTCATCATTAGGGACACATAACCTGTTTTGATAAAGTAATACACCATCCTTTGTTAATGTAAAATCAAGCTTCTCCCCATTTTGGACCTCTATGGTCAGTTTTACAAGTTTCTCATCTAACTTGTGTGCTTCTTTCACTTGTTCAAGTAATATTGGCTTTACTTGCAAATTAGCAATAACTGAACCATTTGAATCAGGTGTAAAACAAACATTCATGGCTCTTAACTCAAGGAGCAATGTCAAAGGACTCAAAGAAATGTTTGCGAAATATTTTCGACTTAAGGCATCGGCAACCACATTAGCTTTACCTGGATGATAATCAATCGTGCAGTCATAATCCTTGATGAGTTCAAGACATCTACGTTGCCTTAGGTTCAGCTCCTTTTGAGTACCCAAGTACTTTAAGCTCTTGTGATCAGTGAATATATGACATTTCTCTCCATACAAATAATGTTGCTAAATTTTTAAAGCAAACACTATAGCAGCAAGTTCAAGATCATGAGTAGGATAATTCAATTTGTGCGGTTTTAATTCATAGAGGCATAAGATATTACCTTCCCTTCTTGCATCAAAACGCATCCTAGACCATTGTGAGAAGCATCACTTTACACTACATATTCTTTCCCTTCAATTGGTAGAGTAAGTATAGGCACTTGAGTTAACAAGGATTTGAGTGTTTCAAATCTCTTTTGACATTTTTCATCCCAAATAAACTTTACTTCCTTCTGCAAGAGTTTAGTCAAAGGGGAGGCAATAATGGAGAAGCCTTTCACAAATCTTCTATAGTATCCTGCTAAGCCCAATAAACTTCTTACTTCAGTCGGACTTTTGGGAGGTCTCCATTAAACAACAACTTGTATCTTACTAGTAGCCACCTTCACACCTTCACTTGATACAACATGTCCCAGAAAAGACACCTCATCAAGCCAAAATTCACACTTAGAAAGTTTAGCATAAAGTTCTTTCTCCTTCAAAATCCGCAAAATAATCCGGAGGTGTTTATCATGGTCTTCACTACTTCTTGAATATATCAAAATATCATTTATAAAAACAACCACAAACTGATCAAGATAAGGCTTGAATACTCGATTCATTAGATCCATAAATACCGCAGGAGCATTTGTCAATCCGAATGGCATCACCAAAAATTCATAATGACCATACCGAGTTCTAAAAGCTGTTTTAGGAATATCATTCTCTCTAACACGCAATTGGTGATATCCAGACCTTAAATCGATCTTTCAGAATACTTTAGCACCCTTCAGTTGGTCAAACAATCATCAATCCTTGGCAGTAGATATCTATTCTTTATTGTTATTCTGTTCAATTGTCTATAGTTAATAGAAAGCCTAAGAGTGCCATCTTTCTTCTTTACAAATAAACAGGGGCTCCCCAAAGAGAAAAGTGCCATCTTTCTTCTTTACAAATAAACAGGGGCTCCCCAAAGAGAAACACTAGGTCAAATAAAATCTTTCTCAAGAAGTTCTTGCAAATAAGACTTCAATTCTCTTAATTCTGTTGGAACCATTCTATAAGGAGTTATGGAAATAGGGTTAGATCCAGGAATAAGCTCGATTGGAAATTCAACCTCTCTTTCTGGGGGCAATCCAGGAAGGTTTTCTGGAAAGACTTCTGGAAAATCACATACATCAGCTATGTCCTTGTTACAAGGACTCCCCAATTGTGTATATACTACGTGAGCAAGGTATGCCCCACAACCTTGACGCATCAAATTTCTTGCCAAAGCCGCAGAAATAATACTAGATGTCAAAGATCTTTCACCTTGTATGATGATATGTGAACATGTAGGATCTTTAAAAGTCACAAGCTTTGACATACAATCTAAGACTGCATGATCTTTATAAATCCAGTCCATCCCGATAATAACATCAAAATCCTTGAAGGGCATTTCAATCAAATCAGCAGGGAAGACTAGATTTTGAATCACGATGGGAAAATCATAATAAATTCGATTACACACAATCTGATAACCCAATGGACTTTCAACCAGCACATCATAATTAAGTCTCATGGACTTCACATTTTCAGGAAGGATAAGTGATGAACAAATATAGGAATGTGTAGAACCAGGATCAAACAATGTAAACATACACAAGCTAAATAGGTGAAATTTACAGACAACCACGTCTTGTCCATCTTGATCATCCCTCTACCTCTAGCATAAGCGCGTGCAGTACCATTTTGTCCACTAGCTTGATTAGATCCACTTGCACCTGCTGCTTGGGTGTTTCTAGGCCTCGCACCTTTATTAGTTTGAGGAGTATTAACAGAAGGCTTATGAATTGAACCTTCAGTTTTCAACGAACGAGCATTATTAGGATTAGGACAGTCCTTCATTTTATGATCAAATCTCCCACAATTAAAACATGCACCAGAGGCCCTCCTGCAAGTACCAAATAATTCTTTCCACATTGCGAACAAGTGGGAACGCGAGGCTTGCCTTAGCCATAATTTGGAGTGCTAGCTGTAGAAAAATCTGTTTGTTTTGCTTCTGTTGAGCTGGACTATTATCACTAGAATTATCAAACCTTTCCTTTTTTGATGGACCTCCAAAATCTAGTCTAGGCTTTCGAAATCTGTTTTTATTTCTACTAGCTTATTTTTTTTCAAGTCGTTCCCAAGTAAAAGCAGCATAAACTAACTTGCAAAATTTCTCATGTTGCAGGATCGCCACATTCTTCCTAATGGAATCATTTAAACCATCTTTAAATTTCCTGCACTTGTCTTTTTCCTCTTTAATAATACCTCCAGCATAACAAGAGAGCGTTAGAAACCTCTGTTCATATACAGCATAGACATGCCTCACTGCCTTAGATTCAAAAACTCTTTTTTCTTTGCATCACAATAAGCAGGTGGTACATATTTCATACGAAATTCCTTAACAAAATCATCCCAAGTAAGAACAGGAGGTTTTACCTTGGCATTCGGAAAACTTACCCACCAATCATAAGCATCCTTTGTAATAGTGAAATAGCATACTTAAATTTCACAACATCTGAAAACTCCAGTTGCTCAAACACCCTCACCATGCGATCTAGCCATTTTTCAGCATCACTAGGATCAACAATGCCTTCAAACTCCATTCCACCCATTTTCCTTATTTTCTCAAAGTTAATCCTATTGGGATCATGCATCGATTCAACCATGTGGTGGAAGAATTCAGCCATTTGTTGAAAAGAAGGATTCATGGATTGAGTAACATGACTAATATGAGGATGTGAACCAGCTCTTACACGTTGATGGTTTCCCACTTCAGACCCGCTAATGTGGGGAACATGCTCATTCAAGATATGTTCTCCAACCCCTTCCAGTGCATGTGGTTGAGAAACAGAGGCACCCGAACCTTCACGAGTAGCTTCCATAGGTTGGTTAGATGAAGTGGCCATAACTTAATTCCTTCAAAAGGGAAGATCACATTGTATTAAGGAAATGTACATGATGTATGTGCACTCTACATGCAACAAGGATGTGACAAATCATGTATGTTGACATGAACTCTAAATAGAACCTTTTTGAAAGGAAATAACTATACAAGTAACTCACAAAAAAAATAATCCTAGAACCACAAACCTAGGCTCTGATACCAACACTTGTAACGCCCGTTTCCGGGAGATACTACAACTTGACAAGAAACCTAATTTAATACTTGCGACATTTAGAAGAGATTAACAAAGGTATACTGATTTTTATTTTCTATCTAGTTGAGGGATTAGGTTCATTATGAATAATTTAGTTAAGGATGTGCATCTTTCCAGCTTTAAATATTTAATTCATGTCAAAATGTATATGGCACAAAATTATAAATAACAACAAAAAACCTCCAAATATCTGTTAAGCAAAACCGACAAACTTTTCATGCATATACTACACCTAAGGACGAAATACCATTAATATTACCAACTTTAGAGTACCGAAATCAGTCGGTTCATGCTTTACACAAACTTACAAAACATAAAGTAAATTAGTATTTTACAATACATGGGTTTACACATCCCGAAAAAGATAAAAACGTATAGCGTACTTATATTACAACCCATGGTGACATGACTAAATCAGCCTTCAAAATTCCATGTAAATATAGAATACATAGATCATGTACAAGTACCAAGGTTATACAAAATATATATATGCGTATATGCAAGTATGATCTTCCTTTAAATCTTTCAAAATCTCCATCTTCAATGACCAACTTCAACCGTCCTCTCGAACATTCCCTACGATAGAAACAACTATCATTATGCATAAAGCTTAGTGGTGTAAAAACTAAAGGTTCGGTGCCCTTAGATTCACCAAGTCATCATTCTCAAGTCAAGGGTAGCATAATTGAAATATAATCAGTAAATCACGTAAACAATATACAAAGAGTATCATGTTGGATAATTAAAGCTCCAAATGTCAATAACGTTCATAGCACAATTTTCCAAGAGGTTCAATAACAAGACTCGCTCAATTATACATCATGTCTTCACACCAAGCACAAGAAGAAACAAGAAGGGTCGACGCCCTGTATCAACAAGGGTCAAATCCCAATAATCAAGAGAACCAAGAACCATATTAAAAATGGCTTTCTAGTTCGTACTCAAAATGGACAATTTTCATACTTAAGACAAACTAAAAATTCAGAGTCAAGATGGAAAGTGATCTGAATCAAGAGGCATGCCAATAGTGACAAAGTCACAGACACAAGAATGACAAAGTCCCAACAAGAATGCCAAGTGATCAATTAACCCGTACAAGTGGGCGAGTTACACAAGAGTCTTTAACGCCTTAAACGACAACAATACAAATATGCAAAGTGACAAGAGGTAACCAACGTACCAATATAAACTTTCAGATATACCAGCAAGTAACAATAGTACAAGTACATGTTTATACACAAACCTCAACGTTTTAGCAAAGATACAGTCCAACACGACTTCAAGAGTTCAAACCGTAGACCAACCAATGTATGAAGGTCCTCAACTTGTTCACGAGTATATACAACCTTAAAATATAATTAAATAACTTATTTAATTTCTAGTATCTCAATAATGTTGAAGTAAAACAGGATAATCATCACAAGTAAGCCTAGCCTATACATTTACGACTAACCTCCCAAAACAGTGATTCTTTCCAATAAAAGTACTTCATGTCGCAACTTAAATTTGAAATAGGAAACAGCAAAACTGGACTTTATATCCTTCATAAAAGATGTAGGTACATCTCTTAAGCTTGCAAATAATAAAGAATAACCTCAAAATACGTTTTCTACAGAAAGATATAATCAACACACTAACAGTTGATCAGAGTTCTAATTCCAGTAGCTGGACAGTATTCTTCCTATGTTGCGCCCCATATTTAGAATCCGTAGCAGCAAAATTAGAGTTTTGAATAAACATAAGAGTTGTAGAACTATGATATTATATTTCCAAATCATACTTATTCATTGTAAACGAAGTTCTATGACACAAGATATACTTAATATACAAAAGACTACCCAGCTAAGAAACATATTGTTTTTCCACCACTTACCTAAAGAAGTTGTGTGTCGAATTCACCCAAAAGGAGCTAGTTTTTCTTTTGATTTTTGAATAACAAATGTTTAGGTAATGTATATTGTTCTTAAACTTTAGTTGAAACGAAATCACAAGTGGAGGTTTCAAATATAGTCTATAGAGAGTGAAGCTTAGTCACACATACAGATGTCTCAAAAAGGGTGCTGCCCAAATTATTGTGTGCTGCCCAAAATGCTTACATATACTCCTATATCTATATATATATACTTGATACCAAAATATTCAACTTATAAGAAATTCTAATTAGTAAATTTATGCAAATACCCCCATACAATACCTTAAATTACGATAACAATTTATGTTAGTCACGTTTACAATTATCACAAAATTTCAAATTCCCAAAATGAGTATACAACACCGTATAGTAATTAAGCAATGTTGTTTACTTGTAAATCAGGTTCTAGTATCTTAGGGGTGTTACATAAGTAAATTGCCAACATAGGCCAAAAGCCTAAGTTGGGGGTGTGGTGAGAAGGGAAAGAAGAAGTCAAGTGGTGCAAAAGAAGTCTCTCAAACCCATGGTGTTGCAAATAAATTGAAGCCCTCCATATAAAAATAAAGAAAAAGAAAGAGAAAAGAAAAGAAAAAGAAAAAGAAAAAAGAAGTCGTGAAATAAAAGCTCAAAATGTAAAGAAATCGGGCTTCAAAGAAATCCTTGAAGGGAACAAAATATGACCTAGAAGCACTTCACTAAGGATTAAGAAAGAAATATAGGGGATATCTTAAGCGAAATCACATCTTATTGGAGAAAAGTCACTGAGCCCAAATGACCGTACCTTTGCACTCAGCTCCGTTACAAGCCTTAGAATGACCTTTTTGATCTTGAGTGAATCGAACCAAATGTCATTAGAAAATAAGGGCAAACCTATGGGTGAAGACATGCATTGTGTTCCTCTTTATGAGTGTGAAAGTTACATCAGATTCCTGATCCTAAGTTGATAAATCTACGTGTGTGAAAATGGAATAATTCTTTGTGTGAGGGCATGTAGATACTTTTGTTGAGCATGAAATTGCATTAGTAGCTAGTATTGTGAGCTCAAGAATCTTTGGTAATGGTGTGTCACAACTTGAATCTTTGAGTATACAATTGAGCTATGCATGAGTAGTTTGAGTCTTGTTGTGTACATTCGTGATTTAGTCTTGTGTATTTTAATTGATGAACTAAAGTACTTGAGGACAAGCAAAAGTTTAAGTTGGGGGTGTTGATGAGTCCTCAAATTGGACTCATCTAAGGCCTTATTTGAATGCAAATAGTGTCCTCAATTGTGTTTTTTATCTCGATATCTGATAAAAAATGCTAAGTTTGAGATATTTCAGGATTTGGTTGGAGCATGGGAACTTAGGCACAAAACAGAAGAAAAATGGAAGAAAAGAGTTGAAGATTCAAAGTGCGCATCACCAAGCACACATGGCGATACGCCGTATAGAAGAGTTCTGCCTTATGTTACAGCAAGCGAGCCCTGAAGAAAGTGGATCAAAAGGCAACGAAAAGAAATAGTCGGCGCTTTGTCGAATAGTTCCCCGAAGCAGAGTTATTTCGCCCAACATTACAACATGCATGGACAAAAAGGTATGGCACAAGAGGCGACAAACCAGAGAAAGCATGAATCACCAAATCACTCAGCGAATCACGACTAACGACCCCGAATGGATCCACCAGCACTAAATCTGAATCCAATAAATACTAAACTCTTTTATTATTTAGAGAGTTTTTTTAGGGACAGATTTGGAGAGTGTGAAACATTAGACACTTAATTTTTTTATTACTTTAGAAACTCTGTTCTTCAGCTTTCTCTCAGGTTTTGAGAGGGTTTTGAGGAAGCTTGAAGAAAGAAGTTCTTCTTCCATTCTTGGAAGTGGATCTTCTCAATTTACCTTCCTTTCCCATTTTTAAGGTTTAATCTCTTATACCAATTTGATTCGTTTATCATTTTAACTATATTTGATTATTGCTTGATGTGCGAATTAAAAACCCCATTTTTGGGGTGTGATTTAGCAAATATGTGTTAATATTATTGTTGGGTTTTTCTTGTTGATAGGATTAGATGCATTTTAATGGTGATTTCACCTATTGGTTGTGGATTAATTTAATGGGTTTGTAGTTTAAAATACAAAACCAGCCATGTGTGTTCTGCTTTTCTGAGAGGGAGGTCGCGAAACCAAGACTACTAGATTGATGTCCTAAGGAGTGGGTCGACATGAGGTTCTACCCGAGAGGGTGACCCCTAGTCCTATATCCAAGTACCCTCTATCGAAAGGTCAGGGTGTGGGTAAGGCGTAGTTAGGTTAGCTTAGACGAGTGGGTGTCCAAGAGGAACCCATTTGATATGGGGTAAGTTGCTCGAGCGGGAATTAACTTTTACCTAAAGCTTAGCCTAGTCACCATTGCCTTCCAAATTTTACTATCAAAAGCATGTACCCATTAGTTTGTGTTAATATATATTGCGGTCACACCACAAGAACTCTCTCACTTACTTGTCTTCTCCTTTGTTTTTGCTATTTTACTACTTATGACAAACCCCCCTTTCTTGATATGTGACACTTTGGTGTCACAAATTAAATTTGTTTTGTTTTAAAATTCAAAAATGTCTTGAACTATCACTATTTAGAACAAAATTCTAAGTAGCTACACTTTAATTACCACTCCCTTGGGACACGACCCTAACCGTTGGTTGGGTTACTTTACTAGTTTCGATTCGTAGACACTCAAATTTTAGGTTAGTGTCATTGATCACGAAATATAAAAAATACACAATATTGAAGAAACAATAAGCATCAACTGAAACCAACATCATGCATATCATTCATAACATATATACATAAAGAACCCACCCTAGAACTCTCCTCAAGATCCACTAGTGCAATGTATAGGTAAAGTCTCATGCCCTTACCTACACTAATACACCTCTCAAGTAGTCCTAGTTAGTGTTCAACTTCTTACTTTCATTCATTCATTTTAGCATTCGAGAAACTTCTCCATAATCGATATAGACCATGTGAGTTACATGGAATCCGGTGTCATCCCCTCACACCGAAAGGAGGGTGTCGTACTTGCCAAGGTAAGACATAAGCATTTGTATGGCATCTAGGTGGATCTACTAGGTAAGGTTCCTATGGGGACACATAGTTAAGGAACTAGGAGGTTGTTACTAGACACCGTCTTTATTCTAATTAGCATTGTAGTTTCCACCTCATGAGACCATCGGGTGAACCTTCATTCCTTTAGGAAGGAGCACCTCTCATTGTCAAGTTCACTTAGTGCTAAGCAAAATTCCCTTTTTTGAAGTGTCTTTAAGTCTTTCTCAACATTAATTCATAGGTCTTAGGATTTTAACCCCTCATATAACATGTTCATAGCTCATAGGTTCTAGGATGAGAAAACCCTTTCATCACAAACCCAACATCATGTGAGAATCATACTTAATAAAATAGTCATAAGATGTACATAGGAATTACCTTCAACTCCTCATAATAGCACACCTAACATCATCTCACAATCATCACATTCGTATCATGATAATACATTTATAACTTCATCCTCATACTTCAAGTAATCAACATTACCAAAGATAAATCAACAATACTACAATAGAATGTTCATGACCTTGAAGGTCTTACCCATGGCCTCAAAGAGTCCTTTTCAAGACTTCATCCCAAATCAATGATATTCATCCATAAATTAGGTTATAATTTCCATACAATAGTCAATTATACAAGAACATACTCAATTAAATCAACATATTTCAAGAATTAGGGTTAAGAGAAGAGGAATATTCACGGGTCTTTAGAGAACTAGGTCAAAAAATTAAGATAATACCTAAATTAATTCATAAATAATCATTATTAATCAATTCTAGACAAAATAAGTCGATTTTAAAGGTGACCCACGAAATTGAGTGAACTATAGAAATTTGGAAGAACATTGAAATCAATTTAAAGGAAGCTTTTGGGAAAGGAGTCCCAATAGTGAAGAGTTCCCATACCTTGTTAATCCTTAAGGATTAATGGAGAAAATCTTTTTTGTTGATCCATACTTGAATCTTTGACCTTCTTCTTCAATGGAGTCGTTGGTTAGTGAGAGAATCTAGAGAGAGGTGGGAGCTTTTGGGTTTTAGAGTCATAAGGTGGAAGACTTGTTTTATGACTTCAAATACTTAAATATACCTAAACTTACTAATTATAACCATTTTAAGTGTTAAGTAATTAATTAGCTAATTTTCAACTACCCCCACTTAAGCCGTGTAGAGGTAGTGATCCTTGGGGCCACTGACGAGTCCCCATTGACGGGGAGTCAACCAATCCACAGATCATACTGGTCAATCTTGGATTGGGAATGAGGATTTGGTTTTGGGGCAGCGTGGGAGGATTATAAGTACGGACTCACGAACACCATTGACGAAGCATGAGTCAATTGATGGCTTGTCAATTGGTCTCGTGGTTCTCTACTATTTTTGACAGCTTTTAGAACCAAGGGTTGGGTCCTCCTCATAGACCCTTAGGATGGTCCTTGGGGAGTTGTACCCGGAAGTTTGACTCTAAACACGTAGTAGTATGTAGTCAAAGTATTTTTACAAGATTTAGACCTCATACGAGTGTTCAAACCCCATACAAGACCTAAGGACACACTAGATCATTTTCACTAGTTTTCGGACGTCATGGTCGTTTCTTGACGCTTATGCACTAACACTTCCAGATTGAGTTTGTTATGTTAGGCTAGGTCTTGAAAAATCATTTTAACCCTTTTAAGTCATTAAAATTCATTCAAAGCTCTAGCTTAAGTTATTGGATATCCGAGGTGTAACAATAGTGGTTCGTGTAGATTGTTCTGACAGTTTTAAGTCAGAGTTATTTCAGCCTTCTCCCACTAATTTGATTCCTATACTATGTAGTTTTTGTAAAATTGTAGGAGTACTTAGCTTATTACTAAATACCCTAACCTACCCATTCACTCTCATTTTTCCAAATCCAAATTTCTTCTCACTCAAGTTTTCTCCCAAGATTAGATCAAGGATTTCAGGCCATAGGTCTCTTCTTCCCAATTTAAGTTAGGGTTCCAATAAGGGTATATGGGAACTTCTCAATGATTCCTTCTTCCCCCATTGATTACCAAATATTCCCTAATTTCTCAAGCTATGAACTCTCAAGTCCAAGCATGAATTGATTATAATTCAATATTTTCAATGATATTTTCATGAAATTAAAGCATGATAGTATTTTCATGATCATAATTATGTTATTTTCACATAAATGTCTCTGATTTTTATTTTTCATAAATTAAGATGCTTTCGATTTTGAGGTTTATATAGTATATATGATTATCATGAATTAGATGCTTTCAAATAAAGTATCATTTAGATTATATTCAATTATCATGATATAGGAGCTACTTAATACTCTATTAAATTTTTGATATGATTCAGTATTATCATATTATTACTATTATCATATTATTACTGTTTTCCTGAATATGCATGTTTCCCTTGAGAGTATACTTAGAATGAGTTAACTATTGGAATGAAGGTTTTAGTTTATCATTTGTGGCCTTTTGTTGCAATCTATCAAGCCCAAGAAGCTACCGTAGGATTTATCTCAGATAGACATTAGTTAGTGGATCCACCTTAGCTCAGATATCATGGTCCTTAACTCGGCAAGTAGGATTTTGGTGTGGGAGAAGAACATTGAACTTCTTAGATAGCTCAGATGGTTTATGTTGGTTATTGTATACATTCGACAAATCAGTATGTTTTCAAATTATACCGTTTCGAAATGTGATACTCCGATCTAAAAATATCATGTCGGAACGAGACACTCCGATACAATAATACTGTGTTAGAACGTGAAATTTCGATCCAAGAATGTCGTATCAGATTGAGACACTCCGATCCAATAATACTGTGTCAGAACATGACATTCCGATCCAAGAATACCGTGTCGGAATGTGACTCTCCGATCTAATAATATAATTAATTTATTATTTAAATCACCACTTTTCAATTCATTAAGCATATTACATCAAGTCTTCTTTATTCAAGGCATCACTTCGATAGAAATGATTCAAGATAGTAAATTTCACGGTCTCAGAATTTTAGACCAATCACAAATCACACAAATAAGCTACACGATAACACAATCAACTACATAGAGAACATCACAATATCATTCCATGCATATCAATCACTATGAAGAGTCTATCTATCAAATAGAATAAACCATAACTTGCCTCCACAAAAAAAACGGAGTCAAGCAAACTACTTCTTCAATGCTTTTTCTTTCCTCGATGCTTCCGAACCTTTCCAATAGATCAAGTATATATGCATAATTTGTAAGTTAACGAGTCTATAAACGCTCATATTATTCTATATTTAGCCTAGACCCAAAATTCACCTCATTCTAAGATCACTTTCCAAAGTTCACACCTGAGGATAGGTCTTAATTCCTCCAATTAGCATAACTTTAATGAAATTAAGATAATATACTGCACTTAATATTTAATTACCTAACTCAATATGTTAAACTTAATTCATAATGTGATAATAATAAGAACCATTCAAGATCAGAAACTCACTGGTTGGCAAAACCAGTAGCATACTACAGAAATCAATTGTAGAACTAATCTTCCAATCGATGTGAATTATCATACCATGATCATTATCCAATGATTACATCATGAATACTTGTGAGCATCTTTTTCCCAAATTCACAACGATCACCACTAGCCTAAGAAAATTATAGACTTTTTAACATTACAATTTTTATTCTCTTCTTTAATTCATTCCACTCAACTTTTAGACTATAATAATGTCTTTTGTCCCTAATTTTCCTATACACGATCATATGAATTAATTTATTATTCTCATTACTTTCCTCATCTTCACTTTATCACAAATTAAGCATTTAACTTCTATTATATTACTGACAACAATTGTTCCATCTTTACCGATCTCGATCTCTTTCAAATCAAAATAATACTAACTTATTTACATATTTTCCTTTCCTTTCTCAATCAATAAAATATCAATAATAATCCTCATGCTACCACTGCTGCAACCTAACATTCGTACCTTAATTGTTTCTAACTAAAACTTGACCCATCATCAAGTTTCCTTGCCGATCATTCACCATCACATGGATGTATATATATATATATATATATATACAGAAACAACTATGACAACAGAAACTTTTATTCTTAATTGAAATTTAGGAAAGGCCCGTAGTCAACAAAATTCAATACAAAGCAACAATAATCAATCCACAATTTCTCTTACAGTTTAACGAACATCCATCTCCATATTACTACACATGCACTACCTAATTTCCTTATATCACCACTGAGAAACTAATCATAATTCAAGTACCTACGCATAATACATGTAACAAGGAAAAATTGAAGAAGATTCTCACCTAAAATCATTTCAAGAATTTTTTTTACCAATCGTGCAGCGCCTCTTTTTTTATTTGTTTATTTTCTTCTTTTCTACAGATCCGTAATCACCCTAATTATCATATAACCAATTATTAAAAGTGTGAAAGTTGCCTAATATAAATTTTAATTCTATTTCTTTAACCACCAACTAACTCAATTATTAAAACTACCCCACTAATTTCATAATTGTAATTAAGAAACATCCAAAATAACCATTTAGAATCTATCGAAAAGTATTTCATGAAACAAAAAGTTTTAGCACTCGAAACGACCAAAAGGGTCGTCACAAAATTACTGACACATACTTTTCTGTCGACGTTGTTTCATAGTATAGGTTCTTATGTACATCCTTCAGGCCGCGGTTACTACAGAAGCATCTTAGTGTGCACTGCGTATGTGAATTCTCATGTTTCAGGGACATATATTTTATGACTTTATTCAATATTTTTCTTCAGTTTTAAGACAATTTAGAAT
>JABWTJ010001090.1:0-135938 GCA_016801875.1 Solanum sitiens
AAAATGCTCCGGCGAGGGTGGTGGCCGGAAAAGGCAATGAAGAATAATTAAACTCTAAAAAAATCTGAAAAAATTCTTACACCTTTTCCCAAAAAATTGATTCACCACCCTTAATCTAATGGACAAAATGTTCTATATATAGGGAATTATTAAAAATGGGCCTAAATTATGGGCTGGAAATAGTGGCCCAAAAATTATTTGTTGATAAAATATCCGTATATACAAATTATCTTCGTATTTGAATGAATTTCTTAGACTGCATAGAATATCAAAAAATGAATATTAACAATGTAAAGATGCAATTTTAAAATTAACTAATAAGAAATTCTAAATTGTAATAAATAAAGACATTTATCGATAAACTTATTAAGAATTATAAAAAATATATATTTTTGAACTATTAAATAAATAAACTTAAAAATCACGAATTTTAAAAATGTTAGGCCAAAATTGGGTGTCAACAGCTGTCCCTTTCGTTGTGTATGATTGATGAAAGAAATCGTGGACAACGAAAATTGACAAACCCAATTTTGGCCGAACACATGACCTTTGTAGAGAAGTGCGGTTGAATGTGGTGGAAGTCGCTCCTCTGCTCGCGTAAATTTTGCGAGGGATGGAATTTTCTCGCGATGCATAAATTCCGCAAGGTATGAAATCTTCTTGCGATGTATAAACTTTTGCGAGGGATGGAATCTTCTCGTGATATGTAAACTTTTGCGAGGGATGGAATCTTCTCGCGATGCATAAAATTTTACGAGGGATGAAATCTTCTCGCGATCAAAAATTCCGCAAGGTATGAAATCTTCTTGCGATATGTAAACTTTTGCGAGGAATGAAATCTTCTCGCGATGCATGAATATTAACTCGTGATGCATGATATTCCGCAATGCATGAATATTGACTCGCGATGCATGAATATTGACTCTCGATGCATGAATATTGACTCTCGATGCATGATTTTCTGCTATGCATGAATATTGACTCGCGATGAATGATTTTCCGCTATGCATGAATATTGACTCTCGATGCATGATCTTCTGCGGGGCATGAATATCTTCCCGCAATGCATAAATTTTGCGAGGGATGGAATCTTCTCGCGATGCATAAATTTTGCGAGGGATGGAATCTTCTCGCGATGCATAAATTATTCGCAAGGGTAGGAAATCTTCTTGCGATATGTAACAACTTTGCGAGGATGAAATCTTCTCGCACTGCATGAATATTAACTGCTATGCAGGAATATATGACTCTCGGGCTGATCTTCTGCGGGGCATGAAATCTTCCCAGCATGACATGAATTTTGCGAGGGATGGCTCTTCCCGCAATGCATAAATTTTGCGAGGGATGGAATCTTCTCGCGATGCATAAATTTTGCGAGGAATAAAATCTTCTCGCGATGCATGAATTCCGCAAGGTATGAAATCTTCTTGCGATGCATGAATATTAATTCGCGATGCATGATCTTTCGCAATGCATGAATATGACTCGCGATGCATGATTGTTTGCAATGCATGAATATTGACTCTCAATGCATGATCTTTGCAATGCATGAATATTAACTCTCAATGCATGATCTTTGTAGTTGCTATCAAGCTTCTCGCAGTACTTATCAGAATTTTGAGGTCTTCCTCAAAAATTCTGTCCCAGTTAGAATTTTGGCAAATCTCAAAATGATCTCCAATCCTGACTTATTGGCGATAACACCTCTATTGAGAATTTTTGAGATATTTTCAAAAATTCTGTCCCAGTTTTTATTGTAAGGAGAAATAATAATCACACTGAGTATATGACCGAGCCGTCGTGGCGCCTACATATCCTGTTGATCCAGGAATCAGGTCAAATGTAGTTCCAAACTTGTAGATGATGAATACTGCAAAAAATCTGAAAGAAGATCATCAGTAGAAAATGTACAATATGAACATGATGAAATAGGAAAACAATATTGCATGTGATATCCAAAGCCTATAAAAAAATATGTCACATTTTTGGACGAACAATCCATGCCGTAAAATATGACTCTCACACATACGAGATTAACCCGATGACACTTTTTACAATGAACAACTCAAAAGGCAATTTTTTTTTTTTATAAAATTGAAAGATTTTTAAAAAGGTTTTAAAATATTGAAGAATGAGTGTTTGCTCACTTTTTTTCTTTTTTCTTTTTTTTTTTTTAAATAAAGAATATGATGAGATAGTCAAAACTTTCACTACAATTGGTACCAACAGTTAAGATTGCAGGTAAATCTCTCATTATTTTTCTAAAATTGAATTTAAGGTAATTCCTACAGCTTCAAGTGGTACCTCCAATATACTTAAGGATCAACATGATCTGTTCATCTTGCTTCAAACAAAGGTTTTGAATTATATCAATCCTCATGTTTCAAGTGCCTCACGAAAAAGACTTGTCCTATTTCACACATATTTAAAACATTTGATTTTAGGACATTTTCAAAGTGCACTCACACTCACAAGAATATTCAATGCATACAACTGTGATACCATAGGCTTGACCCTCATGTAAATCTCCACTAATGTGAGAATATTTAGAATGAGATCATGTAGGGCTTGTCATTGGCTTGTAACGTAGGCTTAGGGATGGGTAGGATATTTATTTGGAATAAAAGTGACTTAATTCCTCCTTGAGTGTTACACAGAATTTGTGCTCTTAATGATTGGTACGCCTTTGACGTCAGATCCTCTTCATTGTTCTCCCACCTTTCGTCTTCTTTTGAATTCTCATTTTTGAAGTTTTTCCCTTCTTCTTTTTTTTTCATCCCCCTTGTTTCGACTTCTTTTGAGTTCTCATCTTTTGGAGCTTTTCTCTTTTTTTTTTTTTTTGAGTCTTTATTACTTGGAGATTTTCATTTATTCACTTCTTTATTATAATAATTTTTTTTTTGGAGTATTTTCCTTCCCACTTTTCATTGACTCTGTAAAGGTATTTTTTACCTTTCTTTATTTCTTCCACCTTTTTTTTTTCTTCCTTTCTTTCTTTTCTCTAGAGTCTTTGCTTCCTTTATTTTGGGAGACTAAATATCTTTGCTTTTGAAAATTTCAAACATGGATCTCCTCTTATAATTTGCACATTCTTGGTGCACTCAAGAAGGTTGGGCCAAGAGAGGATAGTGCTTGTAAGCACTCAAAAGGGTAGTGGTTAAGATGTGGTTGTCCAAAGAAAAGTTTCAGGCTCAAAGTGGGAAAACTAGGGATTAATATAATTTGGTAGGCTTTGAAAGGCACAATCGGGTCAAAAAAGGCCTACAATCCTTTCTCAAACCAAACATTACTCAGAATTTTGCCTCGAAAAACATTCAGGTCAAGTTCTAGATCAACAGTGTAACACAACTGAACTTTGATCAAAAGCTCACCACACAATGCACATGAAACATAAGGTTAGTTTTATTCTTATCTTGATTGCATGCAAGAGAATTTTCAAGCATCACAAAAGTACAGATAAGAGGTACCACGAGAATCTATAGTTTACCGCAAAGTCAGTCTTTTCCATCATATCGAATATATTTACATGCTCTTAACTACAATAGGTCCCAACTGAGCTGAAGACATGACTCTTACAGTATGTACGAGTAATTTTTTTTGTTAATTATTTTTTGAAAGAATGATTACCGAACCCGAGAAGGGCTGCCTACGTATCTCATTAAGATGAGAATCAGGTGTGCGTAGTTCATGCAGACATGACTTGAAAAATATTAACAAACTATTTTTTTTTTATTTTATTTTTTTAGAAGATAATACCGAACCCAAGAAGGGTTGCCTACGTATCTCATTAAAATGAGAATCAGGTACGCGTAGGTCGTCCATATATGACTTGGAAAATATTAACAAACTATTTTTTTTTTGAGAAGATAATACCGAACCCAAGAAGGGTTGCCTACGTATCTCATTAAAATGAAAATCAGGTGTGCGTAGTTCGTGCAGATATGACTTGGAAAATATTAACAAACTATTTTTTTTTTGAGAAGATAATACCGAACCCAAGAAGGGTTGCCTACGTATCTCATTAAAATGAGAATCAGGTACGCGTAGTTCGTCAGATAAGGCACATAATAATTTAAAGATTTAGACAACTCAAAGAAATTTCTAGGTCTAACGCCACTAAAATTTATAGTCATGAAGTGTTTTTTGACCCTTTTTTTCCGCACCAATATGTTTTATAGTCTCTTAATCGTCAACTTTTATACTGTCTTTTGAATGTAACCTGCAAATTTTCACAGTAATTTCTACGTATACTCTTTTTGGATGTTTTCTTGGAACTGTCTCCTCCCAATTTTCACGAGATCCAAACATTGTTATGACATCCCCGACTGATGTCGGGGACGGTATTCCTACAAAAATATGAGAAATATGTGAGAGCAGGACCATCATGCAAAATAATAATAAAAATAAATGGGTGTCACCTCATAGTCAAATACTCCCCTGATTTATCGTTTTGACTTAATATTAATGTCTTGTGAATTACAAGGACTCGCATTTCGCTAATCCTCTTGTCTCTTGCGACTTCGGACAAATAATGATTTCTGAATTCAGACATAAATCAATTTTTCGCTGTGAAGAAGAACAACTCAAAATGTAAGAGTGTTAGTTCATGTACATAATGGATAATGCAAAATATCACACAAATAATGAATTAAACACACACAAATACTGTTTTAATTAAAGACAAACTGAAATATATCACATAGCATACAAACAATTATTGCGCATCCTATACAAATATGTGACCCTTTTATGCCTAGGGTAGGCCTACCGATTTAAAGGATGTATTACGACATTTGACAACTTTCCATTGTTCACCAAAAACACTTGCTACAATATTTTATGAATAAATGAAATAGAATTTGAAGTAAGGGGAAAAAAAATGAAAAAAGAAAAAAAAATACATTTATTCAATCCCACGCAGGGGTACCATCCTATTCTAAGCCTTTGTGAAAGGTACTCTCTCTTGAACTTGTTGTCATCTTCGATTGTCAACACTTATTTGATGGAATGATAGCTTGTGAAGAATCGATTTTGACAAAAATAGACTATTAAAATAACTCTCTAATCAGATGGACCATGGTTTGTCAAATGTCGCATACATCCTTCAAATTACACACAATTATGATTGTCCGTTTAGGCCGGAGGCCCTTTTGGACTCAAGGTGGTCTATCTAATGAACCCAACACACCTTGGGTGTTGGGTCATCTTAGTTCAACTTAGATTTGGATTTGGTTTTGCTCTATCTTAGGCTTCACTAGAATAGTTTTCAAGTTGACGGTAACCCGAGTCAGACAAACAACGGGGTGAAGCTACCAAACGACGTCGGATGACCGCATTCCAACTATTCGTTTGATACTTCCAAATGAAACTCTTGTGTATTTCTGAAAGAAGCCGTGGAAAGCCACGTAACTTCCGTTTTCCTAATGCATACTATTTGCCATTTGGCGGAAAGATGTATGAGTGCAATGACAATATACATACAATAAAAGAATAATGAATAAACAACAAATACAATATACACATAATCAACGAAATATAAAAATACAAGGTATAGCACAATAAAAGAAAATTTTCCTCAATTTTTAAAAAAATGAATTCATATGGTTAGAGCCTCTAATAGTCCCCAGCGGAGTCGCCATTCTGTTTACATCCCACTCTGTTCAAATAGAACGAAACGTCGCGGCAACTCAAAATATAATTAATTGATTCAATTTTTAAAAGAATTTTAAAATAAACGAGTTTTAAAAAAAAGAGTCGCCACCTAATTTTAGGAAAAACTAGGAAAACATTATGTGATCTACGAAACCAATTGATTCTAGGTAGGGGGTTCAAATTATTTCGAAGGAAAGGGGTTAGGCACCCTTCGAAATCCACAAGTGTGGGTCCCGACTGAATTCATTTTTATTTTCAAATTGAGGAGGAGATAATAATAATATACAAGTAATATAAATATGCAATATACATAATAAAAATAAAATAATAATATCGAGTATTGGCAACACCCAACTGTTCAAGTAAAGCTAAAATAGTGCATTTCTACTTTTTGACATATTTTGCATCATATCTGTTTTCTTATTTATTAATAAATTGAAACATCTTTTTTTATTTAATTACAGGTTATATCTGAGGTGAATTCTAAAAGCAGGAAACAACAAAAGTGGAGGCATCGAATGGGACCGATTAATTTTGCAAGAGTACGCGTGGCATTGGTAATACTTATCAGGCATATGAATTTCCTTTTTTCATACTTAATTACAACATGTTGATTTTTTTAAAAATTCTTTTGATATAATTGGTAGCGTGTAGCAAAAGAAAACAACGAGGAACCATCACAGTCTGAAATGTTTATCGCAACTCGTACAAAGACGGGAAACAAAATTCAGCCTGATACCGAAGTTGCAATAGTAAGTTTTTTGAAGAAAATTATTGGTGAATTTGATTCAGAATTAAATTTTGTATATTGTGGACAGTGTGAGTCCATTGTATTTTGTTAAGTATGTCATCTTTTTATTCTTCTTCTTCTTCTTCTTGTGCAAGTACGAGGAGATATTAAATATGTTTTATTTAGAATTCTCTGCTGGGAAAAATTATTAGATTTTGTTAGCTCTTAATTGCTATTATAGGAACAGTTTGCTCGGAAGGAAGGTATCAAATGAATCATAAGTTGATTTTAGTCATAAAGTAAATAGTTCTTATAGTTAACTATGGATGTCAATTTTATTCAACAGGTTGAACTTCAAAATTGTCAAAATTCCGGAGAAACAGCTGATGATGCCTTCAGGGCAGTGTTTGGAAAGGAGTAGCCTGGACGACTTAGGTGCTATGGCAGATCAGTTAAAACAAATTCTCTGAAAGAAGATGAGGAAATTAACAAGATAAAACAAAAGCATACTAATGAAATCAATTCTCTGAAAGAAGAAATGAATGAAAAAATAAATGAAATGAGAGATGAAATGCGCCTTTTTTTAGTCAATTGCTGCAAAACAACCCTGGGTTGAATGTTCAAGATATAACAGGGGTTGTTGGATCTAACCTTGTTTCACCTGTTGATGCAAGTAGCGCACAAGCTTTAAGAGGCCAGAATATTCCAAATTCTTCAGGGTCAACTCACAATTCAATTCTTCATAAGGTATTTTTTTTGTTCTTAAGGCTTTTCTCTCTCTCTGTCTCTCTCTTCTTTGTTGAAGTATCTAATTGTGAAGATAGTTTTCTTTTTCTTCTTGGTTGTTGGTTGATCCTGCACAACAAGATCATTATAGTTTATTGTCTATGTAGTTGTGGTTGATTTGTGTGTGTGGCTGTGGCTACAACTTCCTTGTTAGGATCTTATGTGTGCAGGTATAGAATCACTGTACATGTTATAGGATCAGTTTATATAGTGATGGAAATTTTGGAAATTGTTGATAACACAACATCTTGTACTTCTATTAGAAAAAGTTTCACGATTTTTTTAACACAACATCTTGTTAGAATGCCTCTGTTTGATAAATTTTACATCGAGGTTTGTCTTGCTTGAGTCACACTCTGGAAGGCTAGCATTTCGACCTCCTTCCAACATGCTCTTCACAAATTGCCCTAGATTTCGCCAATTTTCTGGCTCAAACAACCGTTTGTTCATTCGCAAGAATATAAATGCACTCAATACATTTCCAGAATCTCACATGGTTATTGCCAAAAATTGAGAAAATGCTCATCCATCATACCTTTTCTAGAGAATGCCTGTGTGTGTGAATTGTAGATAGCATACCTGGTTGTGTAAATGCCAATGGCTCTAAGGTCATGCCTATGGTTAGTATAAATATTATGTGTGTGAATTGTAGATAGCATACCTGGTAGTGTTGGTGCCTGTTGTATATTGTCATTGATTTCCTTCTGCTGAGGTGAGACAGGTCTCCATATGGTCTTAATATGATGTTGTTCTTGGTGTCTCGTTTGCTTCCTTTTTGGGGTCTGCCAATGATCTTCATGGTCAGCTATTTTTGGGTCCTGGTTGGTCTGTCCTACATGTTTTTGGGTCATTGTTGATCTGTTATGTTAATTTTTCTATGTGTTTTATTACTCTCTGTTTTTTCATCCATTGAGTCATATAGTGCACAATTCTTGTTGTTTCATCTAAGATTTGGATTACCATCGTTTTATACACCATGGTGTTTTGAAATGCTGAAGCCAGAAGTCTGGGAAAATACGTGAATCTTGAGAGTAAGTATTGGTGCTGTATAATTATCAGTTTTGTTCTTCTGAAATGTTGAAGCCACAAACTCTGAGAAAATAAGTATTGGTGTTGTTTAATTGTCAGCTTTGCTCTTCTAAAATGGTACAAATCTATAAAGTGAATTATAGGTGTTGACAGCTTAGCTCTTCTTATAGTGAATTATTGGTGTTTTCTAAAAGTTTAACTGATACAAACTTTTGCAATCTAATTTGTTAGTTTGTTTTGATCGTTAATTATATTTCATTTTAAATGTTTATAGGGGAATATAGGTGCTCAAATTTGAAGGATCCCCACAAGATAATTTGATCTCATTGAAGTTAAAGTGGATGATCAATGAAGAGTTTTTGAACTATTGCAAATGTTTGAATACTTTTTGAACTATTCACGTGTACACATATATTTAGAATATTGCTTTATAAGTATGTGTATGTACACAAGACTATTATTTTGAAGTTTATTGCAAATTTTTATATTTGAACTACTTATTAGCTAATTTGATGCTTGAGATTATTTATTGCAAAACAATATTGGTGTTTCTAATTAGATATTGTGGCATATAAATATTTTATAGCTTACCACACTTAGAAGTGTAGCCATAGGACTGTATATTGTTGTATGCAAATAGAAAAGGCAACACTTTCAAATTGTGGGCAATATGGAAGAAAGGGCCACGCTTGAAAGTGTAGCTGGTAAGGCGACACTTTTAAGCGTAGCTGATTAGGTAACACTTCTAAGCGTAGTTGCAAAAGTGTAGCCTTTTTACCTTTTCGCTATGCTTTTAAGTGTAGCTGATTAGGCAACACTTCTAACCGCAGCTGGAAAAGTGTAGCCTTTTTGCCTTTTAGGCTACGCTTTTTAAGTGTAGCTTGGCAGGCAACACTTCTAAGTGTAGCTGAAAAAGCGTGGCCTTTTGTATTTTAGGCTACGCTTTTAACTGTAGCTGATAAGGTAACACGTGAAAAGTGTTGCCTAAACTCTAAGGTAACACTTCTTTCGGCCACCCCCAGAAAAGTGTAGTATAAAGTCATAAAGTGTGGCCTTTTATCAAAGGCCACACTTTTGCATAGTTTAGGCAACACTTTTCTTGGGTGGTTAGAGGCCTAAAATGTTGTAGTGAAATAAGTAAATTTTTTTCAATTACGCGACCGAATTTCGACAAAATGGAGGGATGCAACACGAGGACTTCCCAAGGGGTAACCCATTCTAGTACTACTCTCGCCCAAGCACGCCTAACTTTGGAGTTTTGATGGGATCCGGTGCGTTAGAGCTGGTATGATCGCATTCATCATTCATTGCACTCTAAATTCTATTAAACACATCCTTCCTCCCAACGCCCTAGCCCGTCCCCCACTTTAAAACCCTCCACGCACCGACGCATGACAACGCACGTCACGCCCATCCTTAACGCCCCCATCCCATATCCTAATAACGTCTCAATTCGAACGTATTTTCTGCAAAAATAAATAAATAAGTATATTTTTTTCAATTACGCGATCGAATTTCGACAAAAAGGAGATATGCAACACGAGGACTTCCCAAGGGGTAACCCATTCAAGTACTACTCTCGCCCAAGCACGCCTAACTTCGGAGTTTTGATGGGATCCGGTGCGTTAGAGCTGGTATGATCGCATTCATCATTCATTGCACTCTAAATTCTATTAAACACATCCTTCCTCCCAACGCCCTAGCCCGTCCCCCACTTTAAAACCCTCCACGCACCGACGCATGACACCGCACGTCACGCCCATCCTCAACGCCCCCATCCTATATCCTAATAACGTCTCAATCCGAACGTATTTTCTGCAAAAATAAATAAATAAGTATATTTTTTTCAATTACGCGACCGAATTTTGACAAAAGGAGAGATGCAACACGACGACTTTCTAAGGGGTCACCCATCCTATTACTACTCTCGCCCAAGCACGCTTAACTTTGGAGTTCTAGTGGGATCCGGTGCGTTAGTGCTGGTATGATCGCATCCATCATTTATTGCACTCTAAATTCTATTAAACACATCCTTCCTCCCAACGCCCTAGCCCGTCCCCCACTTTAAAATCCTCTACGCACCGACGCATGACGCCGCACGTCATGCCCATCCTCAACGCCCCCATCCCATATCCTAATAACGTCTCAATCCGAACGTATTTTCTACAAAAAAAAACAAATAAGTACATTTATTTCAATTACGCGACCGAATTTCGACAAAAAAGAGGGATGCAACACGATCAATTCCCATGGGGTCACCCATCCTAGTATTACTCTCACCCAAGCACGCTTAACTTCGGAATTTTGATGGGATCCGGTGCGTTAGTGCTGGTATGATCGCATTCATTATTCATTGCAATCTAAATTCTATTAAAACATCCTTCCTCCCAACGCCCAACCCCGTCCCCCACTTTAAACCCTCTACGCAACGACGCATGACGCCGCACGTCACGACCATCCTCAACGCCCCCATCCCATATCCTAATAATGTCTCAATTTGAACGTATTTTCTGCAATAAAATAAAAAAATAAGTATATTTTTTTCAATTACGCGATCGAATTTAGTCAAAAAGGAGAGATACAACACGAGGACTTCCCAAGGGGTCACCCATCCTCGTACTACTCTCGCCCAAGCACGCTTAATTTTGGAGTTCTGAAGGGATTCGGTGCGTTAGTGCTGGTATGATCGCATCCATCATTCATTGCACTCTAAATTCTATTAGACACATCCTTCCTCCCAACGCCCTAGCCCGTCCCCCACTTTAAAACCCTCCACGCATCGACGCATGATGCGGCACGTCACGTCCATCCTCAACGCCCCATCCCATATCCTAATATCGTCTCAATCCGAACGTATTTTCTGCAAAAATAAATAAATAATTATATTTTTTTCAATTACGCGACTAAATTTCGACAAAAGGAGGGATGCAACACGAGGACTTTCTAAGGGATCACCCATCCTAGTACTACTCTCGCCCAAGCATGCTTAACTTCGGAGTCTGATAGGATCCGACGCAATAGTGCTGGTATGATTGCATCCATCATTCATTGCACTCTAAATTCTATTAAACACATCCTTCCCCCTAATGCCCTAGCCCGTCTCCCACTTTAAAACCCTCTACGCACCGACGCATGACGCCGCACGTCACGCCCATCCTCAACCCCAATCCCATATCCTAATGATGTCTCAATGCGAACATATTTTCTATAAAAATAAATAAATAAGTATATTTTTTTCAATCACGCGACCGAATTTCGACTAAGAGGAGGGATGCAACACGAGGACTTCCCATGGGGTCACCCATCATAGTACTACTCTCGCCCAAGCACGCTTAACTTCGGAGTCTGATAGGATCCGACGCAATAGTGCTGGTATGATTGCATCCATCAATCGTTGCACTCTAAATTCTATTAAACACATCCTTCCCCCCAATTCCCTAGCCCGTCTCCCACTTTAAAACCCTCCACGCACCGACGCATGACGCCGCACGTCACGCCCATCCTCAACGCCCCAATCCCATATCCTAATGATGTCTCAATCCGAACGTATTTTCTGTAAAAATAAATAAAGAAGTATATTTTTTTCAATCACGCGATCGAATTTCTACAAAGAGGAGGGATGCAACACGAGGACTTCCCATGGGGTCACCCATCATAGTACTACTCTCGCCTAAGCACGCTTAACTTCGGAGTTCTGATGGGATCCGGTGCGTTAGTGCTGGTATGATCGCATCCATCATTCATTGCACTTTCAATTCTATTAAACACATCCTTCCTCCCAACGCCCTAGCCCATCCCCCACTTTAAAACCCTCCACCCACCGACACATGACGCCGCACGTCAAGCCCATCCTCAAGGCCCCAATCCCATATCCTAATGACGTCTCAATGCGAACGTATTAACTATAAAAATAAATAAATAAGTATATTTTTTTCAATTACGCGACCGAATTTCGACAAAAATGAGGGATGCAACACGAGGACTTCACAGGGGCTCACCCATCCTAGTACCACTCTCGCCTAAGCATGCTTAACTTCGGAGTTCTGATGGCATCCAGTGCATTAGTGCTGGTATGATCGCATCCATCAGTCATTGCGCTCTAAATTCTATTAAGCACAACCTTCCTCCCAACGCCCTAGCCCGTCCCCCACTTTAAAACCCTCCACGCACCGACGCATGACGCTGCACGTCACGCACATCCTCAATGCCCCCATCCCATATCCTAATGATGTCTCAATCCGAACGTATTTTCAGTAAAAATAAATAAGTAAGTATATTTTTTTCAATTATGCGACCGAATTTCGACAAAAATGAGGGATGCAACACGAGGACTTCCCAGGGGGTCACCCATCCTAGTACTACTTTGCCCAAGCACGCTTAGCTTCGGAGTTCTGATGGGATCAGGTGCGTTAGTGCTGGTATGATCGCATCCATCATTCATTGCACTCTAAATTCTATTAAACACATCCTTTCTCCCAACGTCCTAGCCCATCCCCCACTTTAAAACCCTTCACGCACCGATGCATGACTCCGCACGTCACGCACATCCTCAACAACCCCATCCCATATCCTAATGACGTCTCAATCTGAACGTATTTTCTTTAAAAATAAATAAATAAGTATATTTTTTTCAATTACGCGACCGAATTTTGACAAAAAGGAGGGATGCAACACGAATACTACCCAGGGGTTCACCCATTCCAGTACTACTCTCGCCCAAGCACGCTTAACTTCAGAGTTCTAATGGGATCCGGTGCATTAGTGCTTGTATGATTGCATCCATCATTCATTGCACTCTAAATTCTATTAAACACATCCTTCCTCCCAACACCCTAGCCCCTCCCCCAACTTTAAAACCCTCCACGCACCGACGCATGACGCTGCACGTCACGCACATCCTCAACGCCCCCATCCCATATCCTAATGACGTCTCAATCTGAACGTATTTTCTGCAAAATAAATAAATAAGTATATTTTTTTCAATTACGCGACCGAATTTCGATAAAAAGGAGGGATGCAACACGAGGACTTCCCAGGGGGTCACCCATCCTAGTACTACTCTCGCCCAAGCACGCTTAACTTCGGAGTTCTGATGGGATACGATCTGTTAGTGTTGGTATGATCGCATCCATCATTCATTACACTCTAAATTCTATTAAACACATCCTTCCTCCCAACGCCCTAGCCCGTCCCCCACTTTAAAACCCTCCACGCACTGACGCATGATGCCGTACGTCACGCCCATATTCAATGCCCCCATCCCATATCCTAATGACGTCTCAATTCGAACGTATTTTCTGCAAAAATAAATAAATAAGTATATTTTTTTCAATCACGCGAATGAATTTCGACAAAGAGGAGGGATACAACACGAGGACTTCCCAGGGGGTCACCCATCCTAGTACTACTCTCGCCCAAGCACGCTTAACTTCGGAGTTCTGATGGGATCCGATGCGTTAGTGCTGGTATGATCGCATCCATAATTCATTGCACTCTAAATTCTATTAAACACATCCTTCCTCCCAACGCCCTAGCCCGTCCCCAACATTATAACCCTCCACGCACCGACGCATGACGCCGCACGTCACGTCCATCCTCAATGCCTCCATCCCATATCCTGATGACGTCTCAATCCGAACATATTTTCTGCAAAAATAAATAAATAAGTATATTTTTTTCAATCACACGATCGAATTTCGATAAAAAAGAGGGATGCAACACAAGGACTTCCCATGGGGTCACCCATCATAGTACTACTTTTGCCCAAGCACGCTTAACTCCGGAGTTCTAATGGGATCCGGTGCGTTAGTGCTGGTATGATCACATCCATCATTCATTGCACTCTAAATTCTATTAAACACATCCTTCCTCCCAACGCTCTAGCCCGTCCCCCACTTTAAAACCCTCCATGCACCGACGCATGACGCCTCACGTCACGCCCATCCTCAACGCCCCCATCCCATATCTTAATGACGTCTCAATCCGAACGTATTTTCTACAAAAATAAATAAGTATATTTTTTACAATAATGCGACCGAATTTCGACAAAAAGGGGGATGCAACACGAGGACTTCCCAGGGCGTCACCGACCCTAGTACTACTCTCACCCAAACACGCTTAACTTCGGAGTTCTGATGGGATCCGGTGCATTAGTGCTGGTATGATCGCATCCCTCATTCATTGCACTCTAAATTCTATTAAGCACATCCTTCCTCCCAACGCCCTAGCCCGTCCCCCACTTTAAAACCCTCCACGCACCGACGCATGACGCCGCACGTCACGCCCATCCTTTATGCCCCCATTCCATATCCTAATGACGTCTCAATCTGAACGTATTTTCTGCAAAAATAAATAAATAAGTATATTTTTTTTCAATTACGCGACCGAATTTCGATAAAAAGGAGGGATGCAACACGAGGACTTCCTAGGGGGTCACCAACCCTAGTACTACTCTCGCCCCAAGCACGCTTAACTTCGGAGTTCTGATGGAATCCGGTGCGTTAGTGCTGGTATGATCGCATCATCTTACATGGCACTCTAAATTCTATTAAATACACCCTTCCTCTCAACGCACTAACCCGTCCCCCACTTTAAAACCCTCCACGCACCGACGCATGACGCCGCACGTCACGCCCATCCTCAATGCCCCCATCCCATATCCTAATGACGTCTCAATCCGAACGTATTTTCTACAAAAATAAATAAATAAGTATATTTTTTTCAATCACGCGACCGAATTTCGACAAAAAAAGGGATGCAACACGAGGACTTCCCAGGGGATCCCCATCCTAGTACTACTCTCGCCCAAGCACGCTTAACTTCGGAGTTCTGATTGGATCCGATGCGTAAGTGCTGGTATGATCGCATCCATAATTCATTGCACTCTAAATTCTATTAAACACATCCTTCCTCCCAACGCCCTAGCCCGTCCCCAACATTAAAACCCATGCACCGACGCATGACGCCGCATGTCACGTCCATCCTCAACGCCCCCATCCCATATCCTAATGACGTCTCAATCCGAACATAATTTTCTGCAAAAATAAATAAATAAGTATATTTTTTTCAATCACGCGATCGAATTTCGATAAAAAAGAGGGATGCAACATAAGGACTTCCCATGGGGTCACCTATCATAGTACTACTCTCGCCCAAGCACGCTTAACTCCGGAGTTCTGATGGGATCCGATGCATTAGTGCTGGTATGATCGCATCCATAATTCATTGCACTCTAAATTCTATTAAACACATCCTTCCTCCCAACGCCCTAGCCCGTCCCCAACATTATAACCCTCCACGCACCGACGCATGACGCCGCACGTTACGTCCATCCTCAACGCCCCCATCCCATATCCTGATGACGTCTCAATCCGAACATATTTTCTGCAAAAATAAATAAATAAGTATATTTTTTTCAATCACGCGATCGAATTTCGATAAAAAAGAGGGATGCAACACAAGGACTTCCCATGGGGTCACCCATCATAGTACTACTCTCGCCCAAGCATGCTTAACTCCGGAGTTCTGATGGAATCCGGTGCGTTAGTGCTGGTATGATCGCATCCATCATTCATTGCACTCTAAATTCTATTAAACACATCCTTCCTCCCAACGCCCTAGCCCGTCCCCCACTTTAAAACCCTCCACGCACCGACGCATGACGCCTCACGTCACGCCCATCCTCAACGCCCCCATCCCATATCTTAATGACGTCTCAATTCGAACGTATTTTCTACAAAAATAAATAAATAAATAAGTATATTATTTTCAATTATTCGACCGAATTTCGACAAAAAGGGGGATGCAACACGAGGACTTCCCAGGGCGTCACCGACCCTAGTACTACTCTCGCCAAAGCACGCTTAACTTTGGAGTTCTGATGGGATCCGGTGCGTTAGTGCTGGTATGATCGCATCCCTCATTCATTGCACTCTAAATTCTATTAAACACAGCCTTCCTCCCAACGCCCTAGCCCGTCCCCCACTTTAAAACCCTCCACGTACCGACGCATCAAGCCGCACGTCACGCCCATCCTTTATGCCCCCATTCCATATCCTAATGACGTCTCAATCCGAACGTATTTTCTGCAAAAATAAATAAATAAGTATATTTTTTTCAATTACGCGACCGAATTTCGATAAAAAGGAGGGATGCAACACGAGGACTTCCTAGGGGGTCACCAACCCTAGTACTACTCTCGCCCCAAGCACGCTTAACTTCGGAGTTCTGATGGGATCCGGTGCGTTAGTGCTGGTATGATCGCATCCATCATACATGGCACTCTAAATTCTATTAAATACACCCTTCCTATCAACGCACTAACCCGTCCCCCACTTTAAAACCCTCCACGCACCGACGCATGACGCCGCACGTCACGCCCATCATCAATGCCCCCATCCCATATCCTAATGACGTCTCAATCCGAACGTATTTTCTTCAAAAATAAATAAATAAGTATATTTTTTTCAATCAAGCGACCGAATTTCGACAAAAATGAGGGATGCAACACGAGGACTTCCCAGGGGTCCCTATCCTAGTACTACTCTCGCCCAAGCACGCTTAACTTCGGAGTTCTGATGGGATCCGATGCGTAAGTGCTGGTATGATCGCATCCATAATTCATTGCACTCTAAATTCTATTAAACACATCCTTCCTCCCAACGCCCTAGCCCGTCCCCAACATTAAAACCCTCCACGCACCAACGCATGACGCCGCACGTCACGTCCATCCTCAACGCCCCCATCCCATATCCTAATGACGTCTCAATCCGAACATATTTTCTGCAAAAATAAATAAATAAGTATATTTTTTTCAATCACGCGATCGAATATCGATAAAAAAGAGGGATGCAACACATGGACTTCCCATGGGGTCACCCATCATAGTACTACTCTCGCCCAAGCACGCTTAACTCCGGAGTTCTGATGGGATCCGGTGCGTTAGTGCTGGTATGATCGCATCCATCATTCATTGCACTCTAAATTCTATTAAACACATCCTTCCTCCCAACGCTCTAGCCCGTCCCCCACTTTAAAACCCTCCACGCACCGACGCATGACGCTTCATGTCACGCCCATCCTCAACGCCCCCATCCCATATCTTAATGACGTCTCAATCCGAACGTATTTTCTGCAAATATAAATAAATAAGTATATTTTTTACAATCACGCGACCGAATTTCGACAAAAACGAGGGATGCAACACGAGGACTTCCCAGGGGGTCACCCATCCTAGTAATACTCTCACCCAAACACGCTTAACTTCGGAGTTCTGATGGGATCCGGTGCGTTAGTGCTGGTATGATCGCATCCATCATTCATTGCACTCTAAATTCTATTAAACACATCCTTCCTCCCAACGCCCTAGCCCGTCCCCAACATTAAAACCCTCCACGCACCGACGCATGACGCCGCACGTCACGCCCATCCTTTATGCCCCCATTCCATATCCTAATGACGTCTCAATCTGAACATATTTTCTGCAAAATAAATAAATAAGTATATTTTTTTCAATTACGCGACCGAATTTCGATAAAAAGGAGGGATGCAACACGAGGACTTCCTAGGGGGTCACCAACCCTAGTACTACTCTCGCCCCAAGCACGCTTAACTTCGGAGTTCTGATGGAATCCGGTGCGTTAGTGCTGGTATGATCGCATCCATCTTACATGGCACTCTAAATTCTATTAAATACACCCTTCCTCTCAACGCACTAACCCGTCCCCCACTTTAAAACCCTCCACGCACCGACGCATGACGCCGCACGTCACGCCCATCCTCAATGCCCCCATCCCATATCCTAATGACGTCTCAATCCGAACGTATTTTCTACAAAAATAAATAAATAAGTATATTTTTTTCAATCACGCGACCGAATTTCGACAAAAAAAGGGATGCAACACGAGGACTTCCCAAGGGGTCCCCATCCTAGTACTACTCTCGCCCAAGCACGCTTAACTTCGGAGTTCTGATGGGATCCGATGCGTAAGTGCTGGTATGATCGCATCCATAATTCATTGCACTCTAAATTCTATTAAACACATCCTTCCTCCCAACGCCCTAGCCCGTCCCCAACATTAAAACCCACGCACCGACGCATGACGCCGCATGTCACGTCCATCCTAAACGCCCCCATCCCATATCCTAATGACGTCTCAATCCAAACATAATTTTCTGCAAAAATAAATAAATAAGTATATTTTTTTCAATCACGCGATCGAATTTCGATAAAAAAGAGGGATGCAACACAAGGACTTCCCATGGGGTCACCTATCATAGTACTACTCTCGCCCAAGCACGCTTAACTCCGGAGTTCTGATGGGATCCGGTGCGTTAGTGCTGGTATGATCGCATCCATCATTCATTGCACTCTAAATTCTATTAAACACATCCTTCCTCCCAACGCTCTAGCCCGTCCCCCACTTTAAAACCCTCCACGCACCGACGCATGACGCCTCATGTCACGCCCATCCTCAACGCCCCATCCCATATCTTAATGACGTCTCAATCCGAACGTATTTTCTGCAAAAATAAATAAATAACCATATTTTTTACAATCACGCGACCGAATTTTGACAAAAACGAGAGATGCAACACGAGGACTTCCCAGGGGGTCACCCATCCTAGTAATACTCTCTCCCAAGCACGCTTAACTTCGGAGTTCTACTGGAATCCGGTGCGTTAGTGCTGGTATGATCGCATCCATCAATTATTGCACTCTAAATTCTATTAAGCACATCCTTCCTCCCAATGCCCTAGCCCGTCCCCCACTTTAAAACCCTCCACGCACCGACCCATGACGCCGCACGTCACGCCCATCCTCCACGCCCCCATCCATATCCTAATGACGTCTCAATCCGAACGTATTTTCCGCAAAAATAAATAAATAAGTAAATTTTTTTCAATCACGCGACCGAATTTCGACAAAAAAGAAGGATGATACACGAGGACTTCCCAGGGGGTCACCCATCCTAGTACTACTCTCGCCCAAGCAAGCTTAACTTCGGAGTTCTGATGGGATCCGATGCGTTAGTGCTGGTATGATCGCATCCATAATTCATTGCACTCTAAATTCTATTAAACACATCCTTCCTCCCAACGCCCTTGCCCGTCCCCAACATTATAACCCTCCACGCACCGACGCATGACGCCGCACGTCACGTCCATCCTCAACGCCCCCATCCCATATCCTGATGACGTCTCAATCCGAACATATTTTCTGCAAAAATAAATAAATAAGTATATTTTTTTCAATCACGCGATCGAATTTAGATAAAAAAGAGGGATGCAATACAAGGACTTCCCATGGGGTCACCCATCATAGTACTACTCTCGCCCAAGCACGCTTAACTCCGGAGTTCTGATGGGATCCGGTGCGTTAGTGCAGGTATGATCGCATCCATCATTCATTGCACTCTAAATTCTGTTAAACACATCCTTCCTCCCAATGCTCTAGCCCGTCCCCCACTTTAAAACCCTCCATGCACCGACGCATGACGCCTCACGTCACGCCCATCCTCAACGCCCCATCCCATATCTTAATGACGTCTCAATCCGAATGTATTTTCTACAAAAATAAATAAATAAATAAGTATATTTATTTCAATTATGCGACCGAATTTCGACAAAAAGGGGGATGCAACACGAGGACTTCCCAGGGCGTCACCGACCCTAGTACTACTCTCGCCAAAGCACGCTTAACTTTGGAGTTCTGATGGCATCCGGTGCGTTAGTGCTGGTATGATCGCATCCCTCATTCATTGCACTCTAAATTCTATTAAACACAGCCTTCCTCCCAATGCCCTAGACCGTCCCCCACTTTAAAACCCTCCACGCACCGACGCATCAAGCCGCACGTCACGCCCATCCTTTATGCCCCCATTCCATATCCTAATGACGTCTCAATCCGAACATATTTTCTGCAAAAATAAATAAATAAATATATTTTTTCAGTTACGCGACCGAATTTCGATAAAAAGGAGGGATGCAACACGAGGACTTCCTAGGGGGTCACCAACCCTAGTACTACTCTCGCCCCAAGCACGCTTAACTTCGGAGTTCTGATGGGATCCGGTGCGTTAGTGCTGGTATGATCGCATCCATCATACATGGCACTCTAAATTCTATTAAATACACCCTTCCTATCAACGCACTAACCCGTCCCCCACTTTAAAACCCTCCACCCACCGACGCATGACGCCGCACGTCACGCCCATCATCAATGCCCCCATCCCATATCCTAATGACGTCTCAATCCGAACGTATTTTTTCTTCAAAAATAAATAAATAAGTATATTTTTTTCAATCACGCGACCGAATTTCGACAAAAAAGAGGGATGCAACACGAGGACTTCCCAGGGGTCCCTATCCTAGTACTACTCTCGCCCAAGCACGCTTAACTTCGGAGTTCTGATGGGATCCGATGCGTAAGTGCTGGTATGATCGCATCCATAATTCATTGCACTCTAAATTCTATTAAACACATCCTTCCTCCCAACGCCCTAGCCCGTCCCCAACATTAAAACCCTCCACGCACCAACGCATGACGCCGCACGTCACGTCCATCCTCAACGCCCCCATCCCATATCCTAATGACGTCTCAATCCGAACATATTTTCTGCAAAAATAAATAAATAAGTATATTTTTTTCAATCACGCGATCGAATATCGATAAAAAAGAGGGATGCAACACATGGACTTCCCATGGGGTCACCCATCATAGTACTACTCTCGCCCAAGCACGCTTAACTCCGAAGTTCTGATGGGATCCGGTGCGTTAGTGCTGGTATGATCGCATCCATCAATTATTGCACTCTAAATTCTATTAAGCACATCCTTCCTCCCAACGCCCTAGCCCGTCCCCAACATTAAAACCCTCCACGCACCGACGCATGACGCCGAACGTCACGCCCATCCTCAACGCCCCCGTCCCATATCCTAATAACGTCTCAATCCGAACGTATTTTCCATAAAAAATAATAAATAAGTATATTTTTTTCAATCACGCGACCGAATTTTGACAAAAAAGAGGGATGCAACACGAGGACTTCCCAGGGTGTAACCCATCCTAGTACTACTCTCACTCAAACACGCTTAATTTCGGAGTTCTGATGGGATCCGGTGCGTTAGTGCTGGTATGATCGCATCCATCATTCAGTGCACTCTAAATTCTATTAAGCACATCCTTCCTCCCAACACCCTAGCCCGTCCACCACTTTAAAACCCTCCACGCACCGACGCATGACGCCGCACGTCACGCCCATCCTCAGCGCCCCCATCCCATATCCTAATGACGTCTCAATCCGAACGTATTTTCTACAAAAATAAATAAATAAGTATACTTTTTTCAATCACGCGACCGAATTTCGACAAAAAAGAGGGATGCAACACGAGGACTTCCCAGAGGGTCACCCCTCCTAGTACTACTCTCGCTCAAGCACGCTTAACTTCGGAGTTCTGATGGGATCCGGTGCGTTAGTGCTGGTATGATCGCATCCATCATTCATTGCACTCTAAATTCTATTAAGCACATCCTTCCTCCCAACGCCCTAGCCCGTCCACCACTTTAAAACCCTCCACGCACCGACGCATGACGCCGCATGTCACGCCCATCCTCAACGCCCCCATCCCATATCCTAATGACGTCTCAATCCGAACGTATTTTCTGCAAAAATAAATAAATAAGTATACTTTTTTCAATCACGCGACCGAATTTCGACAAAAAAGAGGGATGCAACACGAGGACTTCCCAGAGGGTCACCCATCCTAGTACTACTCTCGCCCAAGCACGCTTGACTTCGGAGTTCTGATGGGATACGGTGCGTTAGTGCTGATATTATCGCATCCATCATTCATTCCACTCTAAATTCTATTAAGCACATCCTTCCTCCCAACGCCCTAGCCCGTCCACCACCTTAAAACCCTCCACGCACCGACGCATGACGCCGCACGTCACGCCCATCCTCAGCGCCCCCATCCCATATCCTAATGACGTCTCAATCCGAACGTATTTTCTACAAAAATAAATAAAAAAGTATACTTTTTTCAATCACGCGACCGAATTTCGACAAAAAAGAGGGATGCAACACGAGGACTTCCCAGAGGGTCACCCATCCTAGTACTACTCTCGCTCAAGCATGCTTAACTTCGGAGTTCTGATGGGATCCGGTGCGTTAGTGCTGGTATGATCGCATCCATCATTCATTGCACTCTAAATTCTATTAAGCACATCCTTCCTCCCAACGCCCTAGCCCGTCCACCACTTTAAAACCCTCCACGCACCGACGCATGACGCCGCACGTCACGCCCATCCTCAACGCCCCCATCCCATATCCTAATGACGTCTCAATCCGAACGTATTTTCTGCAAAAATAAATAAATAAGTATACTTTTTTCAATCACGCGACCGAATTTCGACAAAAAAGAGGGATGCAACACAAGGACTTCCCAGGGGGTCACCCATCCTAGTACTGCTATCGCTCAAGCACGCTTAACTTCAAAGTTTTGATGGGATCCGGTGCGTTAGTGTTGATATGATCGCATCCATCATTCATTCCACTCTAAATTCTATTAAGCACATCCTTCCTCCCAACGTCCTAGCCCGTCCACCACTTTAAAACCCTCCACGCACCGACGAATGACGCCGCACGTCACGCCCATCCTCAACGCCCCCATCCCATATCCTAATGACGTCTCAATTCGAACGTATTTTCTGCAAAAATAAATAAATAAGTATACTTTTTTCAATCACGCGACCGAATTTCGACAAAAAAGAGGGATGCAACACGAGGACTTTCCAGGGGGTCACCCATCCTAGTACTACTCTCGCTCAAGCACGCTTAACTTCAAAGTTTTGATAGGATCCGGTGCGTTAGTGTTGATATGATCGCATCCATCATTCATTCCACTCTAAATTCTATTAAGCACATCCTTCCTCCCAACGCCCTAGCCCGTCCACCACTTTAAAACCCTCCACGCACCGACGAATGACGTCGCACGTCACGCCCATCCTCAACGCCCCCATCCCATATCCTAATGACGTCTCAATCCGAACGTATTTTCTGCAAAAATAAATAAATAAGTATACTTTTTTCAATCACGCGACCGAATTTCGACAAAAAAAAGGGATGCAACACGAGGACTTCCCAGGGGTCACTCATCCTAGTAATACTCTCGCTCAAGCACGCTTAACTTCGAAGTTCTGATGAGATCCGGTGCGTTAATGCTGATATGATCGCATCCATCATTCAATCCACTCTAAATTCTATTAAGCACATCCTTCCTCCCAACGCCCTAGCCCGTCCACCACCTTAAAACCCTCCACGCACCGACGCATGACGCCGCACGTCACGCCCATCCTCAACGCCCCCATCCCATATCCTAATGACGTCTCAATCCGAACGTATTTTTCTGCAAAAATAAATAAATAAGTATACTTTTTTCAATCACGCGACCGAATTTCGACAAAAAAGAGTGATGCAACACTAGGACTTCCCAGGGGTCACCCATCATAGTACTACTCTCGCTCAAGCACGCTTAACTTCGAAGTTTTGATGGGATCCGGTGCGTTAGTGCTGATATGATCGCATCCATCAATTATTCCACTCTAAATTCTATTAAGCACATCCTTCCTCCCAACGCCCTAGCCCGTCCACCACTTTAAAACCCTCCACGCACCGACGCATGACGTCGCACGTCACGCCCATCCTCAACGCCCCATCCCATATCCTAATGACGTCTCAATCCGAACGTATTTTCTGCAAAACTAGATAAATAAGTATATTTTTTTCAATCACGCGAACGAATTTCGACAAAAAAGAGGGATGCAACACGAGGACTTCCCAGGGGGTCACACATCCTAGTTCCACTCTCGCCCAAGCACGCTTAACTTCGGAGTTCTAATGGGATCCGGTGCGTTAGTGCTGGTATGATTGCATCCATCATTCATTGCACTCTAAATTCTATTAAGCACATCCTTCCTCCCAACGCCCTAGCCCGTCCACCACTTTAAAAACCCTCCACACACCGACGCATGACGCCGCACGTCACGCCCATCCTCAACGCCCCCATCCCATATCCTAATTACGTCTCAATCCGAACGTATTTTCTGCAAAAATAAATAAATAAGTATATTTTTTTCAATCACGCGACCGAATTTTGACAAAAAAGAGGGATTCAACACGAGGACTTCCCAGGGGTCCCCATCCTAGTACTACTCTCGCCCAAGCACGCTTAACTTCGGAGTTCTGATGGGATCCGATGCGTAAGTGCTGGTATGATCGCATCCATAATTCATTGCACTCTAAATTCTATTAAACACATCCTTCATCCCAACGCCCTAGCCCGTCCCCAACATTAAAACCATCCACGCACCAACGCATGATGCCGCACGTCACGTCCATCCTCAACACCCCATCCCATATCCTAATGACGTCTCAATACAAACATATTTTCTGCAAAAATAAATAAATAAGTATATTTTTTTCAATCACGATCGAATTTCGATAAAAAAGAGGGATGCAACACAAGGACTTCCCATGGGGTCACCCATCATAGTACTAATCTCGCCCAAGCACGCATAACTCCGTAGTTCTGATGGGATCCGGTGCGTTAGTGCTGGTATGATCGCATCCATCATTCATTGCATTCTAAATTCTATTAAGCACATCCTTCCTCCCAACGCCCTAGCCCGTCCACTACTTTAAAACCCTCCACGCACCGATGCATGACGCCGCACGTCACGCCCATCCTCAACGCCCCCATCCCATATCCTAATGACGTCTCAATCCGAACGTATTTTCTGCAAAAATAAATAAATAAGTATACTTTTTTTAATCACGCGACCGAATTTCGACAAAGAAGAGGGATGCAACACGAGAACTTCCCAGGGGGTGACCCATCCTAGTACTACTCTCGCTCAAGCACGCTTAACTTCGAAGTTCTGATGGGATCCGGTGCGTTAGTGCTGATATGATCGCATCCATCATTCATTCCACTCTAAATTCTATTAAGCACATCCTTCCTCCCAACGCCCTAGCCCGTCCACCACTTTAAAACCCTCCACGCAACGATGCATGACGCCGCACCTCACGCCCATCCTCAACGCCCCCATCCCATATCCTAATGACGTCTCAATCCGAACGTATTTTCTGCAAAAATAGATAAATAAGTATATTTTTTTCAATCACGCGAACGAATTTCGACAAAAAAGAGTGATGCAACACGAGGACTTCCCAGGGGGTCACCCATCCTAGTTCTACTCTCGCCCAAGCACGCTTAACTTCAGAGTTCTGATGGGATCCGGTGCGTTAGTGCTGGTATGATCGCATCCATCATTCATTGCACTCTAAATTCTATTAAGCACATCCTTCCTCCCAACGCCCTAGCCCGTCCACCACTTTAAAAACCCTCCACGCACCGACGCATGACGCCGCACGTCACGCCCATCCTCAACGCCCCCATCCCATATCCTAATTACGTCTCAATCCGAACGTATTTTCTGCAAAAATAAATAAATTAGTATATTTTTTTCAATCACGCGACTGAATTTTGACAAAAAAGAGGGATGCAACACGAGGACTTCCCAGGGGTCCCCATCCTAGTACTACTCTCGCCCAAGCACGCTTAACTTCGGAGTTCTGTTGGGATCCGATGCGTAAGTGCTGGTATGATCGCATCCATAATTCATTGCACTCTAAATTCTATTAAACACATCCTCCATCCCAACGCCCTAGCCCGTCCCCAACATTAAAACCCTCCACGCACCGACGCATGACGCCGCACGTCACGTCCATCCTCAACGCCCCCATCCCATATCCTAATGATGTCTCAATCCGAACATATTTTCTGCAAAAATAAATAAATAAGTATATTTTTTTCAATCACGCGATCGAATTTCGATAAAAAAGAGGGATGCAACACAAGGACTTCCCATGGGGTCACCCATCATGGTACTACTCTCGCCCAAGCACGCTTAACTTCGAAGTTTTGATGGGATCCGGTGCGTTAGTGCTGATATGATCGCATCCATCAATTATTCCACTCTAAATTCTATTAAGCACATCCTTCCTCCCAACGCCCTAGCCCGTCCACCACTTTAAAACCCTCCACGCACCGACGCATGACGTCGCACGTCACGCCCATCCTCAACGCCCCCATCCCATATCCTAATGACGTCTCAATCCGAACATATTTTCTGCAAAAATAAATAAATAAGTATACTTTTTTCAATCACGCGACCGAATTTCGACACAGAAGAGGGATGCAACACGAGAACTTCCCAGGGGGTGACCCATCCTAGTACTACTCTCGCTCAAGCACGCTTAACTTCGAAGTTCTGATGGGATCTGGTGCGTTAGTGCTGATATGATCGCATCCATCATTCATTGCACTCTAAATTCTAATAAGCACATCCTTCCTCCCAATGCCCTAGCCCGTCCACCACTTTAAAACCCTCCACGCACCGACGAATGACGCCGCACGTCACGCCCATCCTCAACGCCCCCATCCCATATCCTAATGACGTCTCAATCGGAACGTATTTTCTGCAAAAATAAATATATAAGTATACTTTTTTCAATCACGCGACCGAATTTCGATAAAAAAAAGGGATGCAACACGAGGACTTCCCAGGGGGTCACCCATCCTAGTACTACTCTCGCTCAAGCACGCTTAACTTCGAAGTTTTGATGGGATTCGGTGCGTTAGTGCTGATATGATCGCATCCATCATTCGTTCCACTCTAAATTCTATTAAGCACATCCTTCCTCCCAATGCCATAGCCCGTCCACCACTTTAAAACCCTCCACGCACCGACGCATGACGCCGCACGTCACGCCCATCCTCAACGCCCCCATCCCATAACCTAATGACGTCTCAATCCGAACGTATTTTCTGCAAAAATAAATAAATAAGTATATTTTTTTCAATCACGCGACCGAATTTTGACAAAAAAGAGGGATTCAACACGAGGACTTCCCAGGGGTCCCCATCCTAGTACTACTCTCGCCCAAGCACGCTTAACTTCGGAGTTCTGATGGGATCCGATGCGTAAGTGCTGGTATGATCGCATCCATAATTCATTGCACTCTAAATTCTATTAAACACATCCTTCATCCCAACGCCCTATCCCGTCCCCAACATTAAAACCATCCACGCACCAACGCATGATGCCGCACGTCACGTCCATCCTCAACGCCCCCATCCCATATCCTAATGACGTCTCAATCCAAACATATTTTCTGCAAAAATAAATAAATAAGTATATTTTTTTCAATCACGCGATCGAATTTCGATAAAAAAGAGGGATGCAACACAAGGACTTCCCATGGGGTCACCCATTATAGTACTAATCTCGCCCAAGCACGCATAACTCCGCAGGTCTGATGGGATCCGGTGCGTTAGTGCTGGTATGATCGCATCCATCATTCATTGCACTCTAAATTCTATTAAGCACATCCTTCCTCCCAACGCCCTAGCCCGTCCACTACTTTAAAACCCTCCACGCACCGACGCATGACGCCGCACGTCACGCCCATCCTCAACGCCCCCATCCCATATCCTAATGACGTCTCAATCCGAACGTATTTTCTGCAAAAATAAATAAATAAGTATACTTTTTTCAATCACGCGACCGAATTTCGACAAAGAAGAGGGATGCAACACGAGAACTTCCCAGGGGGTGACCCATCCTAGTACTACTCTCGCTCAAGCACGCTTAACTTCGAAGTTCTGATGGGATCCGGTGCGTTAGTGCTGATGATCGCATCCATCATTCATTCCACTCTAAATTCTATTAAGCACATCCTTCCTCCCAACGCCCTAGCCCGTCCACCACTTTAAAACCCTCCACGCACCGACGCATGACGCCGCACGTCACGCCCATCGTCAACGCCCCCATTCCATATCCTAATGACGTCTCAATCCGAACGTATTTTCTGCAAAAATAGATAAATAAGTATATTTTTTTCAATCACGCGAACGAATTTCGACAAAAAAGAGTGATGCAACACGAGGACTTCCCAGGGGGTCACCCATCCTAGTTCTACTCTCGCCCAAGCACGCTTAACTTCGGAGTTCTATGGGATCCGGTGCGTTAGTGCTGGTATGATCGCATCCATCATTCATTGCACTCTAAATTCTATTAAGCACATCCTTCCTCCCAACGCCCTAGCCCGTCCACCACTTTAAAAACCCTCCACGCACCGACGCATGACGCCGCACGTCACGCCCATCCTCAACGCCCCCATCCCATATCCTAATTACGTCTCAATCCGAACGTATTTTCTGCAAAAATAAATAAATTAGTATATTTTTTTCAATCACGCGACCGAATTTTGACAAAAAAGAGGGATGCAACACGAGGACTTCCCAGGGGTCCCCATCCTAGTACTACTCTCGCCCAAGCACGCTTAACTTCGGAGTTCTGTTGGGATCCGATGCGTAAGTGCTGGTATGATCGCATCCATAATTCATTGCACTCTAAATTCTATTAAACACATCCTCCATCCCAACGCCCTAGCCCGTCCCCAACATTAAAACCCTCCACGCACCGACGCATGACGCCGCACGTCACGTCCATCCTCAACGCCCCCATCCCATATCCTAATGATGTCTCAATCCGAGCATATTTTCTGCAAAAATAAATAAATAAGTATATTTTTTTCAATCACGCGATCGAATTTCGATAAAAAAGAGGGATGCAACACAAGGACTTCCCATGGGGTCACCCATCATGGTAATACTCTCGCCCAAGCACGCTTAACTCCGAAGTTCTAATGGGATCCGGTGCGTTAGTGCTGGTATGATCGCATCCGTCATTCATTGCACTCTAAATTCTATTAAGCACATCCTTCCTCCCAACGCCCTAGCCCGTCCACCACTTTAAAAACCCTCCACGCACCGACGCATGACGCCGCACGTCACGCCCATCCTCAACGCCCCCATCCCATATCCTAATTACGTCTCAATCCGAACGTATTTTCTGCAAAAATAAATAAATTAGTATATTTTTTTCAATCACGCGACTGAATTTTGACAAAAAAGAGGGATGCAACACGAGGACTTCCCAGGGGTCCCCATCCTAGTACTACTCTCGCCCAAGCACGCTTAACTTCGGAGTTCTGTTGGGATCCGATGCGTAAGTGCTGGTATGATCGCATCCATAATTCATTGCACTCTAAATTCTATTAAACACATCCTCCATCCCAACGCCCTAGCCCGTCCCCAACATTAAAACCCTCCACGCACCGACGCATGACGCCGCACGTCACGTCCATCCTCAACGCCCCCATCCCATATCCTAATGATGTCTCAATCCGAACATATTTTCTGCAAAAATAAATAAATAAGTATATTTTTTTCAATCACGCGATCGAATTTCGATAAAAAAGAGGGATGCAACACAAGGACTTCCCATGGGGTCACCCATCATGGTACTACTCTCGCCCAAGCACGCTTAACTTCGAAGTTTTGATGGGATCCGGTGCGTTAGTGCTGATATGATCGCATCCATCAATTATTCCACTCTAAATTCTATTAAGCACATCCTTCCTCCCAACGCCCTAGCCCGTCCACCACTTTAAAACCCTCCACGCACCGACGCATGACGTCGCACGTCACGCCCATCCTCAACGCCCCCATCCCATATCCTAATGACGTCTCAATCCGAACATATTTTCTGCAAAAATAAATAAATAAGTATACTTTTTTCAATCACGCGACCGAATTTCGACACAGAAGAGGGATGCAACACGAGAACTTCCCAGGGGGTGACCCATCCTAGTACTACTCTCGCTCAAGCACGCTTAACTTCGAAGTTCTGATGGGATCTGGTGCGTTAGTGCTGATATGATCGCATCCATCATTCATTGCACTCTAAATTCTAATAAGCACATCCTTCCTCCCAATGCCCTAGCCCGTCCACCACTTTAAAACCCTCCACGCACCGACGAATGACGCCGCACGTCACGCCCATCCTCAACGCCCCCATCCCATATCCTAATGACGTCTCAATCGGAACGTATTTTCTGCAAAAATAAATATATAAGTATACTTTTTTCAATCACGCGACCGAATTTCGATAAAAAAAAGGGATGCAACACGAGGACTTCCCAGGGGGTCACCCATCCTAGTACTACTCTCGCTCAAGCACGCTTAACTTCGAAGTTTTGATGGGATTCGGTGCGTTAGTGCTGATATGATCGCATCCATCATTCGTTCCACTCTAAATTCTATTAAGCACATCCTTCCTCCCAATGCCATAGCCCGTCCACCACTTTAAAACCCTCCACGCACCGACGCATGACGCCGCACGTCACGCCCATCCTCAACGCCCCCATCCCATAACCTAATGACGTCTCAATCCGAACGTATTTTCTGCAAAAATAAATAAATAAGTATATTTTTTTCAATCACGCGACCGAATTTTGACAAAAAAGAGGGATTCAACACGAGGACTTCCCAGGGGTCCCCATCCTAGTACTACTCTCGCCCAAGCACGCTTAACTTCGGAGTTCTGATGGGATCCGATGCGTAAGTGCTGGTATGATCGCATCCATAATTCATTGCACTCTAAATTCTATTAAACACATCCTTCATCCCAACGCCCTATCCCGTCCCCAACATTAAAACCATCCACGCACCAACGCATGATGCCGCACGTCACGTCCATCCTCAACGCCCCCATCCCATATCCTAATGACGTCTCAATCCAAACATATTTTCTGCAAAAATAAATAAATAAGTATATTTTTTTCAATCACGCGATCGAATTTCGATAAAAAAGAGGGATGCAACACAAGGACTTCCCATGGGGTCACCCATTATAGTACTAATCTCGCCCAAGCACGCATAACTCCGCAGGTCTGATGGGATCCGGTGCGTTAGTGCTGGTATGATCGCATCCATCATTCATTGCACTCTAAATTCTATTAAGCACATCCTTCCTCCCAACGCCCTAGCCCGTCCACTACTTTAAAACCCTCCACGCACCGACGCATGACGCCGCACGTCACGCCCATCCTCAACGCCCCCATCCCATATCCTAATGACGTCTCAATCCGAACGTATTTTCTGCAAAAATAAATAAATAAGTATACTTTTTTCAATCACGCGACCGAATTTCGACAAAGAAGAGGGATGCAACACGAGAACTTCCCAGGGGGTGACCCATCCTAGTACTACTCTCGCTCAAGCACGCTTAACTTCGAAGTTCTGATGGGATCCGGTGCGTTAGTGCTGATGATCGCATCCATCATTCATTCCACTCTAAATTCTATTAAGCACATCCTTCCTCCCAACGCCCTAGCCCGTCCACCACTTTAAAACCCTCCACGCACCGACGCATGACGCCGCACGTCACGCCCATCGTCAACGCCCCCATTCCATATCCTAATGACGTCTCAATCCGAACGTATTTTCTGCAAAAATAGATAAATAAGTATATTTTTTTCAATCACGCGAACGAATTTCGACAAAAAAGAGTGATGCAACACGAGGACTTCCCAGGGGGTCACCCATCCTAGTTCTACTCTCGCCCAAGCACGCTTAACTTCGGAGTTCTATGGGATCCGGTGCGTTAGTGCTGGTATGATCGCATCCATCATTCATTGCACTCTAAATTCTATTAAGCACATCCTTCCTCCCAACGCCCTAGCCCGTCCACCACTTTAAAAACCCTCCACGCACCGACGCATGACGCCGCACGTCACGCCCATCCTCAACGCCCCCATCCCATATCCTAATTACGTCTCAATCCGAACGTATTTTCTGCAAAAATAAATAAATTAGTATATTTTTTTCAATCACGCGACCGAATTTTGACAAAAAAGAGGGATGCAACACGAGGACTTCCCAGGGGTCCCCATCCTAGTACTACTCTCGCCCAAGCACGCTTAACTTCGGAGTTCTGTTGGGATCCGATGCGTAAGTGCTGGTATGATCGCATCCATAATTCATTGCACTCTAAATTCTATTAAACACATCCTCCATCCCAACGCCCTAGCCCGTCCCCAACATTAAAACCCTCCACGCACCGACGCATGACGCCGCACGTCACGTCCATCCTCAACGCCCCCATCCCATATCCTAATGATGTCTCAATCCGAGCATATTTTCTGCAAAAATAAATAAATAAGTATATTTTTTTCAATCACGCGATCGAATTTCGATAAAAAAGAGGGATGCAACACAAGGACTTCCCATGGGGTCACCCATCATGGTAATACTCTCGCCCAAGCACGCTTAACTCCGAAGTTCTAATGGGATCCGGTGCGTTAGTGCTGGTATGATCGCATCCGTCATTCATTGCACTCTAAATTCTATTAAGCACATCCTTCCTCCCAACGCCCTAGCCCGTCCACCACTTTAAAACCCTCCACGCACCGACGCATGACGTCGCACGTCACGCCCATCCTCAACGCCCCCATCCCATATCCTAATGACGTCTCAATCCGAACGTATTTTCTGCAAAAATAAATAAATAAGTATACTTTTTCCAATCACGCAACCGAATTTCGACACAGAAGAGGGATGCAACACGAGAACTTCCCAGGGGGTGACCCATCCTAGTACTACTCTCGCTCAAGCACGCTTAACTTCGAAGTTCTGATGGGATCTGGTGCGTTAGTGCTGATATGATCGCATCCATCATTCATTGCACTCTAAATTCTATTAAGCACATCCTTCCTCCCAACGCCCTAGCCCGTCCACCACTTTAAAACCCTTCACGTACCGACGAATGACGCCGCACGTCACGCCCATCCTCAAAGCCCCCATCCCATATCCTAATTACGTCTCAATCCGAACGTATTTTCTGCAAAAATAAATAAATTAGTATATTTTTTTCAATCACGCGACCGAATGTTGACAAAAAAGAGGGATGCAACACGAGGACTTCCCAGGGGTCCCCATCCTAGTACTACTCTCGCCCAAGCACGCTTAACTTCGGAGTTCTGTTGGGATCCGATGCGTAAGTGCTGGTATGATCACATCCATAATTCATTGCACTCTAAATTCTATTAAACACATCCTCCATCCCAACGCCCTAGCCCGTCCCCAACATTAAAACCCTCCACGCACCGACGCATGACGCCGCACGTCACGTCCATCCTCAACGCCCCCATCCCATATCCTAATAATGTCTCAATCCGAGCATATTTTCTGCAAAAATAAATAAATAAGTATATTTTTTTCAATCACGCGACCGAATTTCGATAAAAAAAAAGGGATGCAACACAAGGACTTCCCAGGGGGTCACCCATCCTAGTACTACTCTCGCTCAAGCACGCTTAACTTCGAAGTTTTGATGGGATTCGGTGCGTTAGTGCTGATATGATCGCATCCATCATTCGTTCCACTCTAAATTCTATTAAGCACATCCTTCCTCCCAACGCCCTAGCCCGTCCACCACTTTAAAACCCTCCACGCACAGACGCATGACGCCGCACGTCACGCCCATCCTCAACGCCCCCATCCCATATCCTAATGACGTCTCAATCCGAAGGTATTTTCTGCAAAAATAAATAAATAAGTATATTTTTTTCAATCACGCGACCGAATTTCGACAAAAAAGAGGGATGCAACACGAGGACTTCCCAGGGGGTCACCCATCCTAGTTCTACTCTCGCCCAAACACGCTTAACTTCGGAGTTCTGATGGGATCCGGTGCGTTAGTGCTTATATGATCGCATCCATCATTTATTGCACTCTAAATTCTATGAAGCACATCCTTCCTCCCAACGCCCTAGCCCGTCCACCACTCTAAAAACCCTTCACGCACCGACATATGACGCCGCACGTCACGCCCATCCTCAACGCCCCCACCCCATATCCTAATTACGTCTCAATCCGAACGTATTTTCTGCAAAAATAAATAAATAAGTATATTTTTTTTCAATCACGCGACCGAATTTTGACAAAAAAGAGGAATGCATCAAGAGGACTTCCTAGGGGGTCACCCATCCTAGTACTACTCTCGCCCAAACACGCTTAACTTCGGAGTTCTGATGGGATCCGGTGCGTTAGTGCTGGTATGATCGCATCCATCATTCATTGCACTCTAAATTCTATTAAGCACATCCTTCCTCCCAACGCCCTAGCCCGTCCACCACTTTAAAACGATCCACGCACCGACGCATGACGCCGCACGTCACGCCCATCCTCAACGCCCCCATCCCATATCCTAATGACGTCTCAATCCGAACGTATTTTCTGCAAAAATATATAAATAAGTATATTTTTTTCAATCACGCGACCGAATTTCGACAAAAAAAAGGGATGCAACACGAGGACTTCCCAGAGGGTCACCCATCCTAGTACTACTCTCGCCCCAGCACGCTTAACTTCGGAGTTCTGATGGGATCCGGTGCGTTAGTGCTGGTATGATCGCATCCATCATTCATTGCACTCTAAATTCTATTAAGCACATCCTTCCTCCCAACGCCCTAGCCCGTCCACCACTTTAAAACCCTCCACGCACCGACGCATGACGCCGCACGTCACGCCGATCCTCAACGCCCCCATCCCATATCCTAATGACGTCTCAATCCGAACGTATTTTCCGTAAAAATAAATAAGTATATTTCTTTCAATCACGCGATCGAATTTCGACAAAAAAGAGGGATGCAACACGAGGACTTCCCAGGGGGTCATCCATCCTAGTACTACTCTCGCCCAAGCACGCTTAACTTTGGAGTTCTGATGGGATCCGGTGCGTTAGTGCTGGTATGATCGCATCCATCATTCATTGCACTCTAAATTCTATTAAGCACATCCTTCCTCCCAACGCCCTAGCCCGTCCACCACTTTAAAACCCTCCACGCACCGACGCATGACGCCGCACGTCACGCCCATCCTCAACGCCCCCGTCCCATATCCTAATGACGTCTCAATCCGAACGTATTTTCTGCAAAAATAAATAAATAAGTATATTTTTTTCAATCACGCGACCGAATTTNGTCCCAATAGCTAACAATATTTCGTTCCCCTTCTAAGTAGCATGGAACTACTTCATGTAGGTTCACTACTCTATACTTGTGTAATTTCCCCTTGTACTGTTATAGAAATGGTATTTGCAAAAGAAAATTTGATGAATCCTTCTCCTAAGCCAATTGAAGTCAATTGTGCCATTAAGGTCTTAAAGTAAGGTGTTGATGTTTCATAGCTCCTTATGTCATTGTTACTGCCTCAAAGTATTGTTTTCATGTATTCCACTACTGTTCCGTTATTTCATGTCTCCAAGATGATTATGACCACCAAATCAACATCTCAAAATGTTACGATTATCCAAAATAACATCTCAAAAAAGTTATGAACTGATTAACAATAATCTCAAAGATTAAAGAATCTAAGTGAAGAATCTATTTAATTAAGGGTGGCAGCTTAGGGGCGAAAGCCTAGCATGGGCCGATCCCTATTGGTATAGAAGGGTGGCAGCTCAGGGGCAAAAGCCTAGTATGGGCCGATCCCAAGTTGTGAAATTATGAGGACCGCATCCCAGGGGTTAATACGCCTAGCATGGATCATCCTCTTCTACCACTGATCAGCTGGTCACTTGTATCACATGCCCAACAAAGATTATAACATACAAAGAAGGTAAAGAAAAGAATGTAGCTTACTTGATTCCACAAGAGTAAGCAAAGGTGGTCTTCTCTCCTAATCTATGGCATCTCATATGTTGCTACTTGATTTCATTTGTGCCTTGTATTACATATACTTTTTGCCTTACATATTCAGTAACATTTTCGTACTGACGTCCCCCGTAGTGGGGACGCTGCATTTCATGGCTGCAGGCGCAGGTACTCTACTCCATCTAGGTTAGACCCTCCTCAGTAAGGAGCACTGTGAAATTCGTGCTACTTTTGGTGAGATCCAGTGATTCGTGAGCTTTAATGAAGTCCTTGGTAAATTCGTTTGGTATTGTATCGTAGTTAAGGGTAAGGCGGGGTCTGTCCCGACCTACTCTAGTCTTCTATCTTTTAGAGGCTTTGTAGACGTATGTACATGGTTCCGTTGTGTCTTAAGGAGTTGTGGCCTAAACGGCCAAGTCTTGTATATAACTTTTGGATCTACTTACGTTGGTTTGTATCACTGCATCCAAAGTTAACTTGTCTCAATTATTATAGTATATGCTCAGTAAGAACAGGTTGCAGGTTGGTTCTCTCGGGCCTTTAGGGCATCGGGTGCCTGTCCGTCTTAATGGGTTTGGAGGCGTGACAGTTAGTGTTGGTATGATATCATCCATCATTCATTGCACTCTAAATTCTATTAAGCACACCTTCCTCCCAACGCCCTAGCCCGTCCACCACTTTAAAACCCTCCACGCCCCGATGCATGACGCCGCACGTCACGCCGATCCTCAACGCCCCCATCCCATATCCTAATGACGTCTCAATCCGAACGTATTTTCTGTAAAAATAAATAAGTATATTTCTTTCAATCACGCGATCGAATTTCGACAAAAAAGAGGGATGCAACACGAGGACTTCCCAGGGGGTCACCCATCCTAGTACTACTCTCGCCCAAGCACGCGTAACTTCGGAGTTCTGATGGGATCCGGTGCGTTAGTGCTGGTATGATCGCATCCATCATTCATTGCACTCTAAATTCTATTAAGTACATCCTTCCTCCCAATGCCCTAGCCCGTCCACCACTTTAAAACCCTCCACGTACCGACGCATGACGCCGCACGTCACGCCCATCCTCAACGCCCCCATCCCATATCCTAATGACGTCTCAATCCAAACGTATTTTCTGCAAAAATAAATAAATAAGTATACTTTTTTCAATCACGCGACCGAGTTTCGACAAAAAAGAGGGATGCAACACGAGGACTTCCCAGGGGGTCACCCATCCTAGTACTACTCTCGCCCAAGCACGCTTAACTTCGAAGTTCTGATGGGATCCGGTGCGTTAGTGCTGGTATGATCGCATCCATCATTCATTGCACTCTAAATTCTATTAAGCACATCCTTCCTCCCAACGCCCTAGCCCGTCCACCACTTTAAAACCCTCCACGCACCGACGCATGACGCTGCACGTCACGCCCATCCTCAACGCCCCCATCCCATATCCTAATGACGTCTCAATCCGAACGTATTTTCTACAAAAATAAATAAATAAGTATACTTTTTTCAATCACGCGATCGAGTTTCGACAAAAAAGAGGGATGCAACACGAGGACTTCCCAGAGGGTCACCCATCCTAGTAATACTCTCGCTCAAGCACGCTTAACTTCAGTGTTCTGATGGGATCCAGTGCATTAGTGCTGGTATGATCGCATCCATCATTCATTGCACTCTAAATTCTATTAAGCACATCCTTCCTCCCAACGCCCTAGCCCGTCCACCACTTTAAAACCCTCCACGCACCGAAGCATGACGCCGCACGTCACGCCCATCCTCAACGCCCCCATCCCATATCCTAATGACGTCTCAATCCGAATGTATTTTCTGCAAAAATAAATAAATAAGTATATTTTTTCAATCACGCGATCGAATTTCGACAAAAAAGAGAGATGCAACACGAGGACTTCCCAGGGGGTCACCCATCCTAGTACTACTCTCGCCCAAGCACGCTTAATTTCGGAGTTCTGATGGGATCCGGTGCGTTAGTGCTGGTATGATCGCATTCATCATTCGTTGCACTCTAAATTCTATTAAGAACATCCTTCCTCCCAACGCCCTAGCCCGTCCACCACTTTAAAACCCTCCACGCACCGAAGCATGACGCCGCACGTCACGCCCATCCTCAACGCCCCCATCCCATATCCTAATGACGTCTCAATCCGAACGTATTTTCTGCAAAAATAAATAAATAAGTATATTTTTTTCAATCACGCGATCGAATTTCGACAAAAAAGAGGGATGCAACACGAGGACTTCCCAGGGGGTCACCCATCCTCATACCTCTTTCGCCCAAGCACGCTTAACTTCAGAGTTCTGATGGATCCGGTGCGTTAGTGTTGGTATGATCGCATCCATCATTCAATGCACTCTAAATTCTATTAAGCACATCTTTCCTTCCAACGCCCTAGCCCGTCCACCACTTTAAAACCCTCCACGCACCGACGCATGACGCCGCACATCACGCCGATCCTCAACGCCCCCATCCCATATCCTAATGACGTCTCAATCCGAACGTATTTTCTACAAAAATAGATAAATAAGTATATTTTTTTCAATCACGCGAACGAATTTCGACAAAAAAGAGGGATGCAACACGAGGACTTCCCAAGGGGTCACCCATCCTAGTTCTACTCTCGCCCAAGCACGCTTAACTTCGGAGTTCTGATGGGATCCTGTGCGTTAGTGCTGGTATGATCGCATCCATCATTCATTGCACTCTAAATTCTATTAAGCACATCCTTCCTCCCAACGCCCTAGCCCGTCCACCACTTTAAAAACCCTCCACGCACCGAAGCATGACGCCGCACGTCACGCCCATCCTCAACGCCCCCATCCCATATCCTAATTACGTCTCAATCCGAACGTATTTTCTGCAAAAATAAATAAATAAGTATATTGTTTTCAATCACGCGACCGAATTTTGACAAAAAAGAGGGATGCAACACGAGGACTTCCCAGGGGTCCCCGTCCTAGTACTACTCTCGCCCAAGCACGCTTAACTTCGGAGTTCTGATGGGATCCGATGCGTAAGTGCTGGTATGATCGCATCCATAATTCATTGCACTCTAAATTCTATTAAACACATCCTTCATCCCAACGCCCTAGCCCGTCCCTAACATTAAAACCCTCCACGCACCGACGCATGACGCCGCACGTCACGTCCATCCTCAACGCCCCCATCCCATATCCTAATGACGTCTCAATCCGAACATATTTTCTGCAAAATAAAATAAATAAGTATATTTTTTTCAATCACGCGATCGAATTTCGATAAAAAAGAGGGATGCAACACAAGGACTTCCCATGGGGTCACCCATCATAGTACTACTCTCGCCCAAGCACGCTTAACTCCGAAGTTCTGATGGGATCCGGTGCGTTAGTGCTGGTATGATCGCATCCATCATTCATTTTCTATTAAGCACATCCTTCCTCCCAACGCCCTAGCCCGTCCACCACTTTAAAACCCTCCACGCACCGACGCATGACACCGCACGTCACGCCCATCCTCAACGCCCCCATCCCATATCCTAATGACGTCTCAATCGGAACGTATTTTCTGCAAAAATAAATAAATAAGTATACTTTTTTCAATCACGCGACCGAATTTCGACAAAAATGAGGAATGCATCACGAGGACTTCCCAGGGGGTCACCCATCCTAGTACTACTCTCGCCCAAGCACGCTTAACTTCGGAGTTCTGATGGGATCCGGTGCGTTAGTGCTGGTATGATCGCATCCATCATTCATTGCACTCTAAATTCTATAAAGCACATCCTTCCTCCCAACGCCCTAGCCCGTCTACCACTTTAAAACGATCCACGCACCGACGCATGACGCCGTACGTCACGCCCATCCTCAACGCCCCCATCCCATATCCTAATGACGTCTCAATCCGAACGTATTTTCTCCAAAAATAAATAAATAAGTATATTTTCTTCAATCACGCGATCGAATTTCGACAAAAAAGAGGGATGCAACACGAGGACTTCCCAGGGGGTCACCCATCCTAATACTACTCTCGCCCAAGCATGCTTAACTTCAGAGTTCTGATGGGATCCGGTGCGTTAGTGCTGGTATGATCGCATCCATCATTCATTGCACTCTAAATTCTATTAAGCACATCCTTCCTTCCAACGCCCTAGCCCGTCCACCACTTTAAAACCCTCCATGCACCGACGCATGACGCCGCACGTCACGCCGATCCTCAACGCCCCCATCCCATATCCTAATGACGTCTCAATCCGAACGTATTTTCCGTAAAAATAAATAAGTATATTTCTTTCAATCACGCGATCGAATTTCGACAAAAAAGAGGGATGCAACACGAGGACTTCCCAGGGGGTCATCCATCCTAGTACTACTCTCGCCCAAGCACGCTTAACTTTGGAGTTCTGATGGGATCCGGTGTGTTAGTGCTGGTATGATCGCATCCATCATTCATTGCACTCTAAATTCTATTATGCACATCCTTCCTCCCAACGCCCTAGCCCGTCCACCACTTTAAAACCCTCCACGCACCGATGCATGACGCCGCACGTCACGCCCATCCTCAATGCCCCCATCCCATATCCTAATGACGTCTCAATCCGAACGTATTTTCTGCAAAAATAAATAAATAAGTATACTTTTTTCAATCACGCGACCGAATTTCGACAAAAAAGAGGGATGCAACATGAGAACTTCCCAGGGGGTGACCCATCCTAGTACTACTCTCGCTCAAGCACGCGTAACTTCGAAGTTCTGATGGGATCTGCTGCGTTAGTGGTGATATGATCGCATCCATCATTCATTCCACTCTAAATTCTATTAAGCACATCCTTCCTCCCAACGCCCTAGCCCGTCCACCACTTTAAAACCCTCCACGCACCGACGCATGACGCTGGACATCACGCCCATCCTCAACGCCCCCATCCCATATCCTAATGACGTCTCAATCCGAACGTATTTTCTACAAAAATAAATAAATAAGTATACTTTTTTCAATCACGCGACCGAATTTCGACAAAAAAGAGGGATGCAACACGAGGACTTCCCAGAGGGTCACTCATCCTAGTAATACTCTCGCTCAAGCACGCTTAACTTCAGAGTTCTGATGGGATCCAGTGCGTTAGTGCTGGTATGATCGCATCCATCATACATGGCACTCTAAATTCTATTAAATACACCCTTCCTCTTAACGCACTAACCCGTCCCCCACTTTAAAACCCTCCACGCACCGACGCATGACGCCGCACGTCACGCCCATCCTCAATACCCCCATTCCATATCCTAATGACGTCTCAATCCGAACGTATTTTCTGCAAAAATAAATAAATAAGTATATTTTTTCAATCACGCGATCGAATTTCGACAAAAAAGAGAGATGCAACACGAGGACTTCCCAGGGGGTCACCCATCCTAGTACTACTCTCGCCCAAGCACGCTTAATTTCGGAGTTCTGATGGGATCCGGTGCGTTAGTGCTGGTATGATCGCATCCATCATTCGTTGCACTCTAAATTCTATTAAGAACATCCCTCCTCCCAACGCCCTAGCCCGTCCACCACTTTAAAACCCTCCACGCACCGAAGCATGACGCCGCACGTCACGCCCATCCTCAACGCCCCCATCCCATATCCTAATGACGTCTCAATCCGAACTTATTTTCTGCAAAAATAAATAAATAAGTATATTTTTTTCAATCACGCGATCGAATTTCGACAAAAAAGAGGGATGCAACACGAGGACTTCCCAGGGGGTCACCCATCCTCATACCTCTTTCGCCCAAGCACGCTTAACTTCAGAGTTCTGATGGATCCGGTGCGTTAGTGCTGGTATGATCGCATCCATCATTCAATGCACTCTAAATTCTATTAAGCACATCTTTCCTTCCAACGCCCTAGCCCGTCCACCACTTTAATACCCTCCACGCACCGACGCATGACGCCGCACATCACGCCGATCCTCAACGCCCCCATCCCATATCCTAATGACGTCTCAATCCGAACGTATTTTCTACAAAAATAGATAAATAAGTATATTTTTTTCAATCACGCGAACGAATTTCGACAAAAAAGAGGGATGCAACACGAGGACTTCCCAAGGGGTCACCCATCCTAGTTCTACTCTCGCCCAAGCACGCTTAACTTCGGAGTTCTGATGGGATCCTGTGCGTTAGTGCTGGTATGATCGCATCCATCATTCATTGCACTCTAAATTCTATTAAGCACATCCTTCCTCCCAACGCCCTAGCCCGTCCACCACTTTAAAAACCCTCCACGCACCGAAGCATGACGCCGCACGTCACGCCCATCCTCAACGCCCCCATCCCATATCCTAATTACGTCTCAATCCGAACGTATTTTCTGCAAAAATAAATAAATAAGTATATTTTTTTCAATCACGCGACCGAATTTTGACAAAAAAGAGGGATGCAACACGAGGACTTCCCAGGGGTCCCCGTCCTAGTACTACTCTCGCCCAAGCACGCTTAACTTCGGAGTTCTGATGGGATCCGATGCGTAAGTGCTGGTATGATCGCATCCATAATTCATTGCACTCTAAATTCTATTAAACACATCCTTCATCCCAACGCCCTAGCCCGTCCCTAACATTAAAACCCTCGACGCATGACGCCGCACGTCACGTCCATCCTCAACGCCCCCATCCCATATCCTAATGACGTCTCAATCCGAACATATTTTCTGCAAAAATAAATAAATAAGTATATTTTTTTCAATCACGCGATCGAATTTCGATAAAAAAGAGGGATGCAACACAAGGACTTCCCATGGGGTCACCCATCATAGTACTACTCTCGCCCAAGCACGCTTAACTCCGAAGTTCTGATGGGATCCGGTGCGTTAGTGCTGGTATGATCGCATCCATCATTCATTTTCTATTAAGCACATCCTTCCTCCCAACGCCCTAGCCCGTCCACCACTTTAAAACCCTCCACGCACCGACGCATGACGCCGCACGTCACGCCCATCCTCAACGCCCCCATCCCATATCCTAATGACGTCTCAATCGGAACGTATTTTCTGCAAAAATAAATAAATAAGTATACTTTTTTCAATCACGCGACCGAATTTCGACAAAAATGAGGAATGCATCACGAGGACTTCCCAGGGGGTCACCCATCCTAGTACTACTCTCGCCCAAGCACGCTTAACTTCGGAGTTCTGATGGGATCCGGTGCGTTAGTGCTGGTATGATCGCATCCATCATTCATTGCACTCTAAATTCTATAAAGCACATCCTTCCTCCCAACGCCCTAGCCCGTCTACCACTTTAAAACGATCCACGCACCGACGCATGACGCCGCACGTCACGCCCATCCTCAACGCCCCCATCCCATATCCTAATGACGTCTCAATCCGAACGTATTTTCTCCAAAAATAAATAAATAAGTATATTTTCTTCAATCACGCGATCGAATTTCGACAAAAAAGAGGGATGCAACACGAGGACTTCCCAGGGGGTCACCCATCCTAATACTACTCTCGCCCAAGCATGCTTAACTTCAGAGTTCTGATGGGATCCGGTGCGTTAGTGCTGGTATGATCGCATCCATCATTCATTGCACTCTAAATTCTATTAAGCACATCCTTCCTTCCAACGCCCTAGCCCGTCCACCACTTTAAAACCCTCCATGCACCGACGCATGACGCCGCACGTCACGCCGATCCTCAACGCCCCCATCCCATATCCTAATGACGTCTCAATCCGAACGTATTTTCCGTAAAAATAAATAAGTATATTTCTTTCAATCACGCGATCGAATTTCGACAAAAAAGAGGGATGCAACACGAGGACTTCCCAGGGGGTCATCCATCCTAGTACTACTCTCGCCCAAGCACGCTTAACTTTGGAGTTCTGATGGGATCCGGTGTGTTAGTGCTGGTATGATCGCATCCATCATTCATTGCACTCTAAATTCTATTATGCACATCCTTCCTCCCAACGCCCTAGCCCGTCCACCACTTTAAAACCCTCCACGCACCGACGCATGACGCCGCACGTCACGCCCATCCTCAACGCCCCCATCCCATATCCTAATGACGTCTCAATCCGAACATATTTTCTGCAAAAATAAATAAATAAGTATACTTTTTTCAATCACGCGACCGAATTTCGACACAGAAGAGGGATGCAACACGAGAACTTCCCAGGGGGTGACCCATCCTAGTACTACTCTCGCTCAAGCACGCTTAACTTCGAAGTTCTGATGGGATCTGGTGCGTTAGTGCTGATATGATCGCATCCATCATTCATTGCACTCTAAATTCTAATAAGCACATCCTTCCTCCCAATGCCCTAGCCCGTCCACCACTTTAAAACCCTCCACGCACCGACGCATGACGCCGCACGTCACGCCCATCCTCAACGCCCCCATCCCATATCCTAATGACGTCTCAATCCGAACGTATTTTCTCCAAAAATAAATAAATAAGTATATTTTTTTCAATCACGCGATCGAATTTCGACAAAAAAGAGGGATGCAACACGAGGACTTCCCAGGGGGTCAGCCATCCTAATACTACTCTCGCCCAAGCATGCTTAACTTCAGAGTTCTGATGGGATCCGGTGCGTTAGTGCTGGTATGATCGCATCCATCATTCATTGCACTCTAAATTCTATTAAGCACATCCTTCCTTCCAACGCCCTAGCCCGTCCACCACTTTAAAACCCTCCATGCACCGACGCATGACGCCGCACGTCACGCCGATCCTCAACGCCCCCATCCCATATCCTAATGACGTCTCAATCCGAACGTATTTTCCGTAAAAATAAATAAGTATATTTCTTTCAATCACGCGATCGAATTTCGACAAAAAAGAGGGATGCAACACGAGGACTTCCCAGGGGGTCATCCATCCTAGTACTACTCTCGCCCAAGCACGCTTAACTTTGGAGTTCTGATGGGATCCGGTGTGTTAGTGCTGGTATGATCGCATCCATCATTCATTGCACTCTAAATTCTATTATGCACATCCTTCCTCCCAACGCCCTAGCCCGTCCACCACTTTAAAACCCTCCACGCACCGACGCATGACGCCGCACGTCACGCCCATCCTCAACGCCCCCATCCCATATCCTAATGACGTCTCAATCCGAACGTATTTTCTGCAAAAATAAATAAATAAGTATACTTTTTTCAATCACGCGACCGAATTTCGACAAAAAAGAGGGATGCAACATGAGAACTTCCCAGGGGGTGACCCATCCTAGTACTACTCTCGCTCAAGCACGCTTAACTTCGAAGTTCTGATGGGATCTGGTGCGTTAGTGCTGATATGATCGCATCCATCATTCATTCCACTCTAAATTCTATTAAGCACATCCTTCCTCCCAACGCCCTAGCCCGTCCACCACTTTAAAACCCTCCACGCACCGACGCATGACGCCGTATGTCACGCCCATCCTCAACGCCCCCATCCCATATCCTAATGACGTCTCAATCCGAACGTATTTTCTGTAAAAATAAATAAATAAGTATATTTTTTTCAATCACGCGACCGAATTTCGACAAAAAAGAGGGATGCAACACGAGGACTTCCCAGGGGGTCACCCATCCTAGTTCCACTCTTGCCCAAGCACGCTTAACTTCGGAGTTCTGATGGGATCCGGTGCGTTAGTGCTGGTATGATCGCATCCAGATGTGTTTCCTGAAGATCTTCCCGGTTTGCCTCGAGAACGAGAAGTAGAGTTCGGTATTAATGTGCTTTCAGATACTCAACCTATCTCAATTCCTCCATACAGAATGGCTCCGGCAGAATTACGAGAGTTGAAAGAGCAGTTAAAAGACTTATTACAGAAAGGATTCATATAGTGTGTCGCCATGGGGAGCACCAGTTTTATTTGTACGCAAAAAGGATGGCTCATTAAGAATGTGTATCGACTACCGGCAGTTGAATAAGGTAACAATTAAGAAGAAATATCCCCTTCCTAGAATTGATGATCTGTTTGATCAATTACAAGGTGCTAGGTGTTTTTCAAAGATCGACCTGAGGTCAGGTTATCACCAAGTGAGGGTCAAGGACAAAGATATACCCAAGACAGCTTTCCGAACACGGTATGGTCATTTTGAGTTCTTAGTCATGTCATTTGGGCTAACAAATGCACCAGCAGCTTTTATGGATTTGATGAATAGGGTGTTCAAGCCATTCTTAGATGTGTTTGTGATAGTGTTCATAGATGACATTTTGGTGTATTCAAGATCGGAAGAGGATCATGCTAATCACTTGCGGCAGGTTTTACAAATTCTCCGTGATCGTAAATTGTATGTAAAGTTCTCTAAATGTGAGTTTTGGTTGAAATCTGTGGCATTCCTAGGTCATATCATATCTGAGGAAGGAATAAGGGTTGATAACCAGAAAATAGAAGCCGTGAAAAAATGGCCAAGACGTACAACGCCTACGGAGATCCGTAGTTTTCTTGGAGTGGCAGGTTATTACAGAAGGTTTGTTGAAGGATTCTCTTCCATGGCTGCACCCTTAACAAAGCTAACACACAAAGGAACCAAGTTTCTGTGGAGCGATGAGTGTGAAAGAAGCTTCCAAGAGCTGAAGAGTAAATTAACTTCTACACCTGTGTTGGTACTTCCAGAAGGTACAGAAGGCTATGTAGTGTATTGTGATGCTTCGGGAGTGGGCTTAGGTTGTGTATTGATGCAGCATGGTAAAGTTATAGCTTATGGCTCAAGGCAGCTGCGGCCACATGAGAAAAATTATCCAACCCATGATCTAGAGCTAGCAGCAGTTGTGTTTGCTTTGAAGATATGGCGCCACTACTTGTATGGAGTTCATGTTGACATATACACTGATCACAAAAGCTTGCAATATATTTTTAAGCAAAAAGACTTAAATCTGAGGCAGCGAAGGTGGCTGGAGCTATTAAAAGATTATGACATTGACATCTTATATCATCCCGGTAAAGCTAATGTAGTAGCTGATGCTTTAAGCCATAAAATAATGGCAACCACTTATGGGAAGTCTATGGAAAGACAAGGAATGACTAAGGATCTTTCCCAACTAGCTAACTTGGGCGTTCGCCTTCTTGAATCTCAAGACGAAGGGGTAATTGTGCAAAATGCGGCAGAATCCTCGTTAATAGTGGAAGTGAAAGAGAAGCAGTACACTGATCCAATTCTTTTACAACTTAAAGAGAATGTACTACATGGTATGACAAAGGCATTTGAGCTTAAGCAAGACGGAGTACTTCAATGTCAAAACAGATTGTGTGTACCTAATATAGATGAACTAAGAAAGAAGATCATGATGGAAGCACATAATTCAAGGTACTCTGTTCATCCGGGGTCAACTAAAATGTATCATGACTTGAAAGAAATGTATTGGTGGGGGAACATGAAGAAGAACATTGCAGAATTTGTGGCTCAGTGTCCAAACTGTCAACAGGTTAAAGTAGAACACCAAAAGCCCGGAGGTTACATGCAGCGTATAGAACTTCCAATTTGGAAATGGGACATGATCAACATGGATTTTGTTACGGGTTTGCCTCGCTCATTCCGGAAGTTTGACTCCATATGGGTAATAGTTGATAGACTTACCAAAGCAGCACACTTCTTGCCAGTGAAGACTACTTATACAGCTGAAGAGTATGCGAGGTTGTACATTAAAGAGATAGTTCGACTACATGGAGTGCCAAACTCTATAATATCGGATAGAGGAGCTCAATTTACAGCAAATTTTTGGAAGTCATTTCAAAAGAGTTTGGGAACACAAGTGAATTTAAGTACAGCCTTTCATCCTCAAATGGATGGTCAGGCAAAACGTACGATTGAGACACTTGAGGATATGCTTCGAGCTTGTATATTAGATTTCAAGGGTAGCTGGGATGATCACCTACCACTTATTGAATTTACTTATAACAATAGCTATCATTCGAGCATTAAAATGGCACCTTATGAAGCTTTATATGGTCGAAAGTGTAGATCACCAATTGGCTGGTTCGAAATGGGTGAAACTTTCTTATTTGGGCCAGATCTTGTTCATCAAGCTATCAAAAAAGTCAAAGTGATACAGCAGTGGCTAGAAACAGCTCAAAGTCGACATAAATCATATGCAGATATTAGAATGAGAGGACTAGAATTTTCTATAGGGGATTGGGTGTTCTTGAAGGTGTCTCCGATGAAAGGGGTAATGAGGTTTGGTAAAAAGGGAAAGCTGAGTCCACGCTATATAGGGCCATATAAGATTATCCGAAAATTTGGCCAAGTAGCCTATGAGTTAGAGCTACCACAAGAGCTTTCATCAGTTCATCCGGTATTCCATGTCTCAATGCTACGGAAATGCGTAGGTGATCCATTTCGTATTACTCCTACTGAAGACGTACAGGTTACAGGAGATCTCACTTATAAAGAAGTACCCGTTGCTATTCTGGATCGACAAGTTAGGAAGTTAAGAAATAAAGAAGTAGATTCTGTAAAAGTTCTATGGAGAAACCAACAAGTAGAAGAAGTTACATGGGAAGCAGAAGAAGCAATGAAATTGAAGTATCCTCACCTCTTCCACACTGGTGGAAATGATCAAAATGTTAGTGGAGGCATTGCCAAGTAAGTATAAGTCTATATGTTCAATGTGATTAATAGTAGTACTAGCTTAGGCTTGAACTTGTTTAGGCCGCACAACCATGCTAACATTCGAGGACGAATGTTCCAAGGGGGGAAGGATGTAACGGCCTGTATTTTTGTATGTGGTAGTTCTATTCATGTTATACTTGACATATACTTATAGTGTAGGTGAGGGATCATGTTTCTTACATGATTTTAGTGTTGGTATTAAACTAGCTGAAGGTGATTGATTGCCTTGCACGTTGTAGCAGGATGTATTGCAAGTTAAACTCCGATGAAAGTATTAAGTAATTATAGGTAAGGTGGAATTGAGCTAAGCAAGCTGCATTCACCTACTTAATCTATATTATAGTTAAAGGGCCCCAAGTTGATTGACCAGATTTAGGCTTATATTTAGGGGCTCATTGAAGCCCAACCTATTAAAGGAAAATTGTGAATGAAAGAAGGCCCAACAGCCAAATGCTGCCAAGTTGGCCATTATGGATAAAGCCCAAGGGAAACTAGGTAAGTGCATGACCTCCTAAGATTTGTTTTACCATGTTATTGGGCCAAGTGTGTACCACCTACTTGCATTAATCTGTCCCAAGTGGAATAAAAGAACAAAGGGAAAATGGACAGCCAAGGTCCAATAATATTAAGTCCAAAAAGGCCCAAGTTAAAAGGACAAGCAGGTGGGGCACCTAATTGACATTATATGGCCCAAATTTGGTCAAGAGTGTCGGCCATAACACCTCCTTTTTCAAAGGATAAGGATCAAGTCTTATTCTCCATTTTGAACTTGCAAAAGTTTCAGATTTCCTAAGTTCTTTCTTGGTCTCTCTTGGCTTCAATAGCAACCTGAAAACAACATTAGGTATTTCTTAGAGTGCTGTCCCCGCATTTTCAAGTAGAGTTAAGGAGAGTGTGAATTCTTGAAGTAAGTTTAGAGGATAAATTCAATAATTAAGGTAAGACTTCAACCCATTGGTTTTCCTCTCTTTGATCATGTTTGGATCGGAGAATTTTGTATATATTTATCAAGAATTCATGGATGATGATAAATCGTTGAGTCAATATTCTCCTATTATGCTGAAAGATTTGAGATTGTTAGTGGCTGCCTTATGAATATTGTTGTTGAGGGCTGTTTGGGTATCTCTGGAAATGATGTTTGAAGTTGTATTAATGTGTAGAAGAAGGGTGTGGTGGTTCACCATTTATGTAAGGGTTGTATGGGCCTGATTTCCATCAAATATTTTTAGCTACTGTTTTGGAGAACCTTATTGTGATTAGCTGCTGATGTTAGCTTAATCATGACTTATGTTGTAGATTAGCACCCAATAAGGAAGGCTGAATCGTGATAGTGGTATTGGTCATAAATATAAGGTATGTAAGGCTATTCGATTATATATCCTTTTGGCATGAAATCTGCCACCTGCAATTAATATCAATGAAGTGATTCTCATAAGTTCTATTTCTAGAAAAGAAGCATGGTGGCAGCGTACTATCTCCAAATAGCTAACAATATTTCTTTCCCCATTCTAAGTACATGGAACTACTTCATTATATGTTCACTACTCTATACTTGTGTAATTTTCCCTTGTGCTGTTATAGAAATGGTATTTGCAAAAGAAAGTTTGATGAATCCTTCTCCTAAGCCAAATTGAAGTCAATTGTACCATTAAGGTCTTAAAGTGAGGTGTTGATGTTTCATAGCTCCTTATGTTATTGTTACTGCCTCAAAGTATTGTTTTTCATGTATTCCACTACTGTTCCATAATTTCATGTCTCCAAGATGATTATGACCACCAAATCAACATCTCAAAATGTTACGATTATCCAAAATAACATCTCAAAAGAGTTATGAACTGATTAACAATAATCTCAAAGATTAAAGAATCTAAGTGAAGAAATCTATTTAATTAAGGGTGGCAGCTCAGGGGCGAAAGCCTAGCATGGGCCGATCCCTATTGGTATAGAAGGGTGGCAGCTCAGGGGCGAAAGCCTAGCATGGGCCGATCCCAAGTTGTGTAATTATGAGGACCGCATCCCAGGGGTTAATACGCCTAGCATGGGTCATCCTCTTCTACCACTGATCAGCTGGTCACTTGTATCACATGCCCAACAAAGATTATAACATACAAAGAAGGTAAAGAAAAGAATCTAGCTTACTTGATTCCACAAGAGTAAGCAAAGGTGGTCTTCTCTCCTAATCTATGCACTCATATGTTGCTACTTGATTTCATTTGTGCCTTGTATTACATATACTTTTTGCCTTACATATTCAGTACATTTTTCGTACTGACGTCCCGTATTGGGGACGCTGCATTTCATGCTGCAGGCTCAGGTACTCCAGCTAGTAGACCTCCTCAGTAGAAGCACTCAAAATTCTGCTACTTTTGGTGAGCTCCAAGTTGATTCGGAGCTTTATTAAGTCCTTGGTAAATTCGTTTGGTATTGTATCGTAGTTAAGGGTAAGGCGGGGTCTGTCCCAACCTACTCTAGTCTTCTATCTTTTAGAGGCTTTGTAGACGTATGTACATGGTTCAGTTGTGTCTTAAGGAGTTGTGGCCTAAACGGCCAAGTCTTGTCTATAACTTTTGGATCTACTTACGTTGGTTTGTATCGCTGCATCCAAAGTTAACTTGTCTCAATTGTTATAGTATATGCTCAGTAAGAACAGGTTGTAGGTTGGTTCTCTCGGGCCTTTAGGGCATCGGGTGCCTGTCCGTCTTAATGGGTTTTGAGGCGTGACAGATTATTGTACTTAAGCTACTGCCTTATACTTGAAATGTTGATGAAAGAGTAGTAAAGGTCAATTATGACCAAAGTCTAAAGGGTTGGTAAAAATTGCTCTATTCTTCTACTTCTCTACTTCTCTATAATAATGTTGATGAAGCCGTGAGTGGCATTGTGTGGTATGGCCCACTTATGGTGGCGGTGTTTACTTTATGTCATTATATATGTGTTCACCATGGCCTTGAAGGCAAATTTGATGAATATATGAAGGAGTGGTTATGATAATCACTTTATGTGTAGTTTGTACCTAGTCTTCTATTTGCGTTGTGAATCTAGGTTATGTTACCATTGTTATGAGCATGTGAAGGGCTGTACTATCATGTGTAGGTGATGCCATGTCTTAGGTGATAATGGTTGATTATCCCTACCCATGTACCCCTATGTGAATGTGTGAATAGTTAATGATAGGAGTCTTAAAGTATTCTTTGAAGTTAACTTGTCTCCTATGCTATTGTGTGTTGTGTGGTCTAAGCTTGAAGAGTATTATGGTCTAAGAGGGTGTTTGCCTCAATAGGTTGTTGTTATCCATTATGTTATCATGTGACCAATGTACACACACTCACACTTCATGCATGCTTATAGGTAGTAAAGGTTCATAGTGTCTAATGAAAGGTAGTTCTCATATTCACTAGTGTCTACTACTATGCATGTTAAGATGATGTTTATGAAAGTATGATATGTATTTTCCTTAGCTAGGATTACTTGATAGGTGTACTAGTATGGGCAAGGGTATGGGACTTTGCGTATGCATTGTACATGTGTACCTTGATAGGATAGTTCTAGTTTTGGTTTCTATATGTATGACTATGATATATGAACATGTGTGACTTAATGTGTTATTTGAAAGGTTTGCTAACATATATGTATACACACACACACATGAAAGATGGTCTAGTCAATAGAGGAGCCTTGAAGTGTGTTCTCAAGTGTATCCTTAACTAGATAGTGCTAATAGATATGCTATGTCCATGTGAAAGAGTGGCTCACATGAATTAGGTTGATGAACTCTCATCTATGACCTATGAGCTAAGCATATGAGGGGATGACTTCTCCTAAGCCTATGTTTTATGAATAAATGATAATAAAGGCTTTTTCAATAAAGGGAACTTAGCTTAGCACCGAGTGAACTTGTAGATGAGGGGGTGACGCTTATCCAATATAGGGAAAGTAGGGGTTCACTACGGTCCTCATGTGAGAGGGTGACGCTTTTCCACAAAAGAAAGGTAAGGGGTTCACTACGGTTCTCACGGGATGGATAGCCTCATGACCCAACAAAGGGTGTAGAGTTGATATTTCCATGATTGCCCCAAGTTCCATAAACTATGCTTGCCACATAGGATCTAGCAAAGTGAATTCACTTAAGATGTTAGGATATATGTTAATGTTCTACCTTGGCTAGGTAGGAACACCTTCCATTGGTGTAAGGCTCTACAACACCAAATTCCATGTTTAGCACCTTCCAGGTTTCCCTAAAGTAAAATGGACAATGGAAGTAATTGACTAGGACCCTAACTAGAATGAATTAAGGGATGTTACTTAGTGGAAGTAATGAACCCATCTAGACATTGCACAAGTATCTCCTTAGGAAGTTCTAGGAAGGTGTTCTAATGCATGTGTCTATGTATATGATTGTTTATGTATGACTTTGTAGTATTGGACTACTTGTTATAAATATGTGCATGGTATGAGTCTATATGTTTGATGTCGGTCTAAATGACTATATGATGAGGTTCTTGTGTTGACATGATTGAAGTTGTCTTTACTTGCTATATTGATGTATGAATTGAATGTTAAGGTTTATGGTCTCATGAAGAGTTAACTAACTACATGTGTGGTTATGGGGCTTCACATGTACATTGCACTAGTAGGCTAAGATTGGGGTCATGAACAAGGTTTAATAATGACGTATGTGCAAAGAAGTAAATGTATGTGTGGCTCGATGTAGCTTACTGTAATGTCCTAAGGTTTTGACTTAAATGTGTCTTTGATGTATTATACTTCTATGATGGTATGTGTTGCCTTGTATAGATTGTATGTATGTTTTCATTGTGGTCTTAGGGTGATGCATTGCACCTAGTATCACTAGAGGTTACTTGGAAGGTTGATGAGTTAAAAGGGAAAAAAGGTTCACTGTTAAGGTAAAGGTAGCTTACTGTAAAGTGGCTTAAAAATGTAATAAATCTTATATGTGATCTTATGTAATGTTTGGCCTTTGAATATGTTTATATGATGTATGTGAATGATATAAATGTTATTGGTTAAAGGTTTTATGGAGATTTACTCAAAAAGCATGAAGTATGATTTTCAAGAAAATGTCCCTTTTAAATGCATGTTTTTGCATAGTTGCGATACTTAGTACATTCTTGTGCTAATACCATTCTCTTCTACTTTTTACACAAAGTGTAGGTTATGGATGATTAAAGTATTTCTTGAATGGTGAAGAGCTTGTGAGATGATCCCCAAGCTCAATGAAAGGAATCCTTAAAGTTCAAGGATCTCCTACTTATGTCTTTAATGTAAAGTCTTTAAATATTGTATAGTTATGTAATGTGTCTTATGGGCCGTGTCCCTAATGTACTCTAAATTAATTGAGTCTAAGATAGCAAAGAGACTTAAGGTCTATAAATGTATTATGGCTTATGTTTTATATATATAAGAGATGAAGTTTCTAGCATATGATGTGCTATGAAAAGTTTTAAATTTTCCGCTAAATTTACTATGTTAATGCGATGAATGATAACTATGGGCTTGTATAAGACCTCTGAGAGGTCAAGTACGCCATGTTACTTTTAGGGGGTGCTCGCCCGATGTGACATGTGCATAGTGTCTTAGTGGGTTTATATGAAAGGATTGCTCATATAGGTACACCTATAGACTCATGCATTGATATATGAACATGTGTGATATTATGTGTTATGTGAAAGGTTTGCTCACACCTATGTATACACTCACACACATGAAAGATTATCTAGTTAATAGAGGGGCCTTGAAAGGTGTGGCCAAGAATACTCTAAAACTAGATAGATGCTTGAATATGCTATAAGCATATGAGGATGAATATTCTAAGTTTATGTTTTATAAATAAATGTAATAAAGGCTTTTTCAATAAAGGGAACTTATCTTAGCACCGAGTGACCTTGACAATGGGAGGTGATGACTTTTCATGAAGAGGAAAGGTTCACTCTATAGTTGCCCATGTGATCTTAACTTCCCTTTTATTTTGGGATATGTCATCTGAGGGATTCCCATGAGAAGAGTCCCAATTACCACATGGTATGAAGAGGGAATACCTATATCCAAGTTCCATAACTATGTTGCCACATAGGATACTAGATAGTGGATCCACCTAGAAAGCTATGTTTATATTGGGTTCTACCTTGGTCAGTAGACCACCTTCCATCGGTGTAAGGTTTTGATGACACTGGATTCCATGTTTAGCATCACATGGTCTATGTCGGTTGAGGCTATAGTTTCCCTAAAGAAAAATGGACAATGCAAGTAAATGAATAGGATCCTAACTAGGAGGACGTAAGGTAAGTTACTTAGGATAGGTGGAAGTAATGAACCCATCTAGACATTGCACAAGTAGCTCCTTAGGAATTTCTAGGGAGGTGACTTAATATGAATGTTTATGCTTATGTCCATATGCATGACTATGTAGTGTTGGTCTACTTGTTATGAAGATGCGCATGGTTCCGAGTCTATGTGATATGTTCTTATTATTATATGCACTATGTGAGTGTTAATGACTATATGATGAAGATTGGTGAAATGAATGGAGTTGTCCTTATGTGTTATGTTGATGAATGAAGTGTTAAGGTTTGCGGTCTCATGAAGAGTTTACTAAGTATGTGTGGATTTATGGGGCTTCACATGTACATTGCACTAGTAGTCTAAGATTGGGGTCATGAACAAGGTCCTATAATGATGAGTATGAAAAAGAAGTAAAATATGTGAAAATGAATATAGTTCACTGTAATGCCTTAGGGTCTTGACTTGAATGTGTCTTATAATGGGCTATAGTTCTATGATGATACGTGTTGGCTTGTGTAAGTTGTATGTATGGTTTTCCTTGTGGTCCTAAGGTGATGCATTGCACCAAGTATCACTAAAGGATTACTTGGGAGGTTAATGAATAGAAAGAAGGAGTTCACTGTTAAGGAAAATGAGCTTACTGTAAAGTGACCTCAAACGGGACTTAAATTTTATATGTGAGTTTCTTTGATGTTTGGCCTTTGAATATGTTTGTATGAAATATGTGATTGCTATAAATGCTATTGATAAAGGTTTTATGATGATTTATTCAAAATGGCATGATGTATGATTTCAAAGAGAATGTCCCTTTTAAATGCATGTTTTTGCATGGTTGCCATACTTAGTACATTCTTGTGCTAATCCCATTCTTCTTTACCTTTTTACACAAAAGTGTAGGTTATGGATGCTTAAAGGATAACTTCGATTGAGGAGCTTGATATGTGATTCCCAAGCTCAAGGAAAGGGGTCCTTAAGTTCCAAGGATTCCTACTCATGTTTTAATGTAATACTTCTAAAGATTGTATAGCTATGACTTATGTTTTAAGGGTCGTGTCCCTAATGTACTCTAATGTTGATTGACTCTAGGATGGCAAAGAGACTTAAGGTCTAGTATGTAATATGATATTTCTATATATATGAAGCAAAGTTTCTAGCGTATGATGAGCTATGAAAAGTTTTAAATTTTCCGCTAAATTTACTATGTCAATGCGATGAATGATAACTATGGCTTGTATAAGACCTCCGAGAGGTCAAGTACGCCATGTTACGTCTAGGGGGTGCTCCCCGGATGTGACACCATACATAACCCTTATAAAGCCACAAGTGCAATGATCAAGTAAAGCCCCATAACCCTACTTAATCAAGTAACCCAACAAGAATCACAAATAGTAACTTACTTCACCCCACATAGCCTTCAACATACATAGTTCATACTTTAATCAACAAGAACCAATTACATGTTCATAAGCATCATAATCATCACATAAGGTCATTTACCTTTTATCATCATTTACATACATAATATTGACCTCCTAAAGCGCCTATCAAGGCAAACTAGTGCAAGACCTAGGTCGAGTCCCATACCCCTACCTAAGTTAAGTCTAACCCTTCAAGTCACCTTAGATAGCCTATACATCATTACTTCATTTTAGTTTAGGGAAAACTTGCCTTAACCGACATAGACCACATGACCTAATGTGGAATCCGGTGTCATAACCTTACACCGATGGAAGGTGGTCTACCGGCCAAGGTAATACCTAACGTAAACGTAGCTTTCTAGGTGGATCCACTAACTAGTATTCCTATGGTGGCAACATAGTTATGGAACTTGGGGCATCATAGGAAATATCACTCTACACCCTATTTGGGTCATGAGGTTATCCAACCCTTGAGAACCGTAGTGAACCCCTACTTTTCCTTTGTGGAAAGGCGTCACCCTCTCACATCCAAAATCACTCGGTGCTAATCTAGTCCCTTATTGAAATGTCTTTAGTCTTTATTTATCAATCATAACTTAATTTAGGTAATAGGGTCTAGCCCTTGTATAATCGTCATCATAATAGCTCAATAGGAATTGTATGAGTAAAAGTCTTTCATCACAATTCACACAAGTAAGGTTAACACTTTATAGCCTTTCAATAATAAAGCACATTTGGCAATCATCATCACCCTTATTACTTTACATCTTAATCAACCTCACAACCATACCAAGACATTCAATTCCTACCAACCTATAAATTTTATACAAAGCATGCTCCAATACAATCATCGTGACTTAATCACAATTAACCATAATTGAAACAAAGGATAAGGTCACAAGACTTTCCAAGTCTTCTTCACAATTTCACCATCATCAAGGTCTTACCATCAACCCTTACTTCAACCCAATTAGGTCATCAAATCACCATAATTCAATAACCAATGAAATCACAAGTATAGAAGAGTCATTACTTCACAATTCAATAGTAGATCAAACTTAGGATTTAGTAAATTCACCCTACCCTAGATCATCTATCAAGAACTAGCATGAAAGACTAATCATCATCCTAATTTGTTCATAGGCAGCATATCAACATCATATACAAGTAATTCAACCCATAAACAAGTCATTGAATGAACAATTACAATCTAAACCAAGAACAGAACCTAGGGTTAAGGACTTGGGAACATCTTCTTCAATTTAGGCAAGACCATGAACAATTACTCCAATTAAGTAACAATACATGTTAATCAAGTCATATTAACCTAAAAGAAACATCAACAACTCAATCCATAACATCAATTTCGGAATTGGAGAAAACCCATTAGAAATCACTAACTTTTGAAATCAATTTGGATGAACCCTTTGAGGAAAGAGGTCTCAAAGGTGAAGAGATCCCATACCTTATTGTCTTGATGAGAAATTGAAGATGAATCCACCCTTTTCCAGCCCCCAATCACCTCCTAGACTTAGCTTCAATGGAGTCTACCAATAGAGAGAGAAAGTAGAGAGAAGGTAGACAGATTTGTTTTAGAGTTGTGTTAGATTATGAGGGTTGGGAGTATTTATATAGGGTCTTAAATCAACTTAATTAAACTCCCTTAACCCCTAATTAAACCACCTAACCCTCTAACTAATTAAATGAAACCATCTTAAATTAGACAGCAAAACTCAACCCTCACAGACGAGACCCCGAACGATGAGCCGTCTGTGAGTCGACGGGCTCTACCCCTCTCATCCTGCACTCCGTCGTTGAGTTCAGAGACTGTGCAGGCGAGGGGCTTCCTCAACATGGCTAAGTATGGGACAACGGATGCATCGATGCCCCGTTTGTCCACACACAGCCCGTCTCCCTTGCCGTCGATTGCACACTGCCAGGCAGTGTTGCTTCTAACACTAGGGTCCTCCTCAAGGGCCCTTGGTTGGTCCTTGGGGAGTCATACCCGAACGTTTCAACCTTGAAACATCCCTAACACATGTTACACATACTTTTATCATATTTTGGGGAGTCTTACCCGAACGTTTCAACCTTGAAACATCCCTAACACGTGTTACACATACTTTTCTCATATTTTGTTAAATTTCGACCCTTAAAAACTAGTCAAATAGAGGCACGCTAGCACCTCCATGGACCAACTTTCGGACGTCTTGGATGTTCTTAAACATTTTGGTTCCAAAACTTCCTAAGTGATCTATTTTCATGAAACTAACCTTAAAAACAGTGTCTAGACTTCCCGACACCTATGTTAGGCTTAACGACACATCTTACATTTTCGAAATGTTACAACTAACCCCATATATATTTACTATTTTTATAGGCGCAGGTTCTTAAGAAGGTTGAAGTTCGACGAAGCGGTTTTGAATAGCGTTCTCCAGACTTTGGTAGGTCCTCTTGATTTTGAGGATACTACACTTTATTATTCTAGCTTAGTACATTAGATATAGCTAGTGACTACTGTCCCTAGTGTTTCTTTTCAAATATTCATTCAAACGTTTGTAATAAGGCCATTTGGCAACTATTATTATTATTATTATTACGATCATTTATTTCATTTGTTTAATCTATTGATAGATGGTTGTTGAGTTTGAGCTATTAGAATATCACTCTTATGCAAAATTATATGAAGTCTATGTATACTTCGCTAAGTATTAAAAAGTTTTAAATTTTCCGCAAATTTAACTGTATGCTGTGATGAAAGCTAAGAAGAGGCTTGCCTGCGACCTCTGAGAGGTTAACGACGCCGGTTGCGGTTCGAATTCCAGGATTCGGGTCGTGACACGAATGAAGATAATGACTTAAGTTAGAAAGCATGTTAATGAATAAGTACTAGTCTAGAGTAACTTTAAGGGTTGCCTAGTTAAGGTGTGGAGGGAGTATAGGAATAGTCTCATGTCTCACCTAGAAGTCTTAAGGATAAATCTAGATGGGAATTTTGATTAATGAAATAGGAGTAACCTTATCTTAGGTGGTCTACAGGATCTTTTAGGTGTGTGTGAAGGGATTGTATGGGCGGTCGCTTCATAACTCACTCAAGTGAGCCTTAGAATCACCTTTGGTAGGAGGATCATATGTTTATGTGTTTTAATATTTTCTTATGATATCTTGTGGAATGTGAGTGATAGGTGATGTTACACTGAAATTCACTGTAAGCTTACTGTAATGTTACTGTAATGTCACTCTAATTTGATATAAATTGATTATGACTTGTAATGTGTTCTAAATGTGATGCTTGGTGTTTAAATGTGATTCTTATGCTTTGAATATGAAGTTTTAATCAAAAAGAGCATAATTCTCATAAATATCCGTTTTCATGATTTTATGCATTATGTCATACTTAGTACATGCATTTTACTAATTTCATACACTTTGTCTATATCTAAAGTTGTCGGTGGAAGATGAAAGGTGTCTTGAAGCAAAGCTTCGAAACTAAGACTCTTTCAAGCAAAGTTGGGTATGTCCTCACTTGATTCGAGGACATTTCTATCTTAGAATTCTTTTATTCAAAGTATTGTAATAGACATAGTATTTCTATATTTCGATTGTATGGGTTGTGTCCCAAGTATTCTTGAGTCTAAGAATGACATCCATTGAGACTTAATATTTTCCTATGATTTTATATGAAAGATGCTTTAAGATATTTCATGTGAAAAGTTTTAATTCCGCACTACTTTTCATATATCTATGCAATGAATGATGTCTAAGGGCTTGTACAAGACCTCCAAGAGGTTAAGTACGCCATGTTGTAAGTCCGAGAACACCTTTTATTCTAGGGTGTACTCTCGGGATGTGACAATAACTATTGAACATCACATCTCAACTCACAAAGGGTATCCATCCTCCAACCTACATTAGAAAGCTCTTGGGAAATAGTGAGGTTTCTACTAAACAATTCATCTCAACTCACGAAGAGTGTTCACCAAATACTCCCCCATTCACATTCATTAACTTCATTCAGTCATTAAAGTGTATGTGTATAGATGTGAGCACACCTTTCATATAATGACCATTTTCATAACATTGACTCCTAAACATACTCATAACTTCATTCATCATATATCACACACTAACACTTCACATAAACATATACTTCACTTAGACACAGTCTCTACAAAACATACATTACAAGCTTCATAAAGCACATCAACAAGAACATCATCATCATCGCATTACTTCACATACTATGCCTTCATGGCCATACTCACTATACACATGTAAATACATATTCATATACTTCAAGTAAAAGCCTCCACCAAAGGGGGATAACACCACTCAAGAATTATTTCAATGGAAACTAACAAGATAGAATAACTTACACTTCATCCAAGATTTCACTACCTTTCATCAATATTTATCCAAAACCACATAATAAGAATATATATTTAATATCTAACCCAAAATACAACATAAGAAACTCAATCCTGACATTATCTAGATAACAGCAACAAACCCACTTCATAATCCAAAAGTTGATTATAAGCATAAGCAATGTTTCATTGAAGTTTTAACATTAGAATCACCAAATAAAACTAAAAAAATACATATTTGAATCCTTAAAGCATTTCCATGCAAAGACCCATGCTTAGAGTCAAAGATAGAAAAAGTTGGAGTTTGAAAACCCTTTTTGAAATCATTTAGAAGTCGCTCCTTGAATAAAAAGAAGTTCAAGGATGACTACCATACCTCAATGAGAAGAAAATCCACGACATTTTGATGAATAAAACGTCAAAATCCTTCAACCCTAGCTCAACCTTGAGTTTTAGCTTCAACGGGGTCTTGAGAGTGTTTTTCTTGATGGAGGGCTTTTGAATATTTTAAAATGAGGTCTTCTCTTGGTCTAGGACTTTAAACCTACTTAAAAATACCTAAAGACCCTAAAATAATAAATCATGATTCATAAAAGACTTTGGCTGAATTTACTAAACACCCCAAGCCTTGGCAGAATTTTTGACAGCTTTTCAGGACCACCATCGACAGACCCTAGCAACGGGGCGTCGATTGGAAGATGGCCCATGCTGCTGGGCGTCAATTGGTTCAGAGTCTGGAATCCTGGGGGTTAATCTCCCACCAATAAGGTTGTACCTACGCCCCAAGACGACGGGGCGTCGACTTGGCTACGGTCTGTTGGTGATGGAGTCGTAGCCTGCGTAGAATCTGCCTATATGTTGGGGTCCTCTTCTAGGGCCCCTTTTGGGTCCTAGGTGGAGTCTTACCCGGAGGTTGAACCCCTAAACATGGTCATCTAGGTCTTAGGAACTTTCACCATCAATTTCAACCAAAATGAACACGTTAAACTTGCCAAAACATACTAAGACGCACAAGCACATTCCAAGGCACATCATCCGAACGTCAAAGACTTTCTTGGAATTTTGACCTTTTAAACATTACAAAACTTTATACACTGCCTAAATACATCATTATAAACCATTTAAGGACTTAAAAACTTAGACACACACATATTTAGCTCTAGCTTTACTTAGTTCGTTTTAGGGACGTTATAACTTGAGGTTTGGGTATCACCAACTTAGGGTGAGAGGTGAGGATGTACCTAAAATGGCATTTCAAATTAGGTATGGTCACTATGAGCTCCTAGTAATGTCCTTTGATCTCACAAATACCCCAGCAGCTTTTATGGACCTTATGAATAGAGTGTTTTGAAATTACCTAGATTCCTTTGTGATTTTCATTGACGATATCTTGGTATATTCAAAAGACGAGGGTGAACATATGGACCAATTGAGGGTGGTATTACAAGTCCTTAAAGGAACACCAACTATTTTCCAAGTATAGCAAGTGTGAGTTTTGGTTGAGATCGGTGGCGTTACTTGGTCATATTATCTCAAGTGAGGGTATAGAGGTCGATCCAAAGAAAACCAAGGCGGTTAAGAATTGGCCTAGACCATTGACTCAAACCGACATAAGAAGTTTCTTGGGTTTAGTCGGGTACTATAGGAGGTTTGTGGATGGTTTTGCGTTCATTGCTTCTCCCTTAACTACCTTTCCCCAAAAGAGTGTTAAGTTTGAGTGGTCATAGGCGTGTGAAAGAAGCTTCCAAATTTTGAAAGATAGGCTTACCTTCGCTCCGGTATTGACTTTACCAGAGGGTACCAAGGGTTTCATGGTATATTGTGATGAATCCCGAGTGGGATTGGGGTGTGTCCTTATGCAACATGAGCCTATGCCTCTAGACAACTCAATGTGCATGAGAAGAGTTACCCAACTCACGATCTTTAATTAACGTCCATAGTGTTTGCTTTGAAAATATGGAGGCATTACTTGTATGGTGTTCATGTAGATTTGTATACCAACCATAAGAGTCTACAATATGTGTTCAAACAAAAGAACTTAAATCTCCAACAAACAAGATGGTTGGAATTGTTGAAAGATTATGACATGAGTGTTCTCTACCACCCCAGCAAAGCTAATGCGGTGGAGGATGCTTTAAGTTGTATCACCATGGGTAGTGTGCCTCATGTGGAAGAAGACAAGAAAGTCCTAGTGAAAGATGTTCATAAGTTATCTAGATTGGGTGTTCAGTTAGAAGATTCCCCAAATGGTCGTTTTGTGATACATAATAACTCCGAGTCTTCCTTAGTGGTTGAGTTGAAGTCTAAACAACATCTTGATCCACTATTGTTGGAGTTAAAGAAATATGTACTTAGCAAGATGAATGAGTCATTCTGCCAAGGGAGGAATGGTGTGCTAAGGTACCAAAATAGATTGTGTGTGCTGGATGTTGATGATTTGTGGAAAAGAGTTTTAGAATAAGCTCATGGTTGTCGATATTCTATTCATCCGAGTTCCACCAAAATGTATCGTGATCTTAAAGAGGTGTATTGTTGGGATGGCCTGAAAAGGGACAGAGTGGAGTTTGTAGCTAGTTGTCCAAATTTCCAACAAGTGAAAGCCCAATATCTAAAGTTGAGTGGTTTGACTCAAACAATGGAAGTCCCCACTTGGAAGTGGGAGGAAATTAACATGGACTTCGTAGTTGGGTTGCCTTGGACTAGGAGGCAAAATGACTCAATTTGGGTGATAGTGGATAGATTGACAAAATCCGCTCACTTTATGCCCCTCAAGTCTACTTATTCGGCGGAGGATTATGCAAGAATTTACATAGATGAGATTGTGTGTCTTCATGGTATTCCTTTATCCATCATATCATATATAGATGCTCTATTTATGTCTCTTTTTGGATATCGTTTCAAAAAGGGTTGGGTACGAAAGTAAATTTAAGCACCGCTTTTCATCCCCAAACAAATGGTCAAGTGGAGCATACTATTCAACCCCTTGAGAATATTTTAAGAGCTTGTGTAATAGACTTTAAGGGGAATTGAGACAATCACTTGCCGTTAATTGAGTTCTCCTATAATAATAGCTATCATTTAAGTATTTTGATGGCTCCATTTGAAGCACTTCATGGTAGGAGATGTAGGTCTCTGGTTGCGTGGTTTGAGGTTGGTGAGTCCTCACTCCTTGGTCCCAAAATAGTCTATGAAGCTTTGGAGAAAGTTCGTGTTATAAGGGATAGGTTGAAAACAGTCTATAGTCGGCAAAATTCCTATGCCGACAATTAAAGAAGGGATCTTGAATTTGAAGTAGGTGATAAAGTGTATTTGAATACTTCACCTATGAAAAGGGTGATGAGATTCGGCAAAAAAGGTTAGTTAAGTCCTTGGTATGTGGGTATCTATGATGTTTTGCAAAGGGTCGGAAAGGTTGCATACGAGTTGAGATCACCTAATGAACTAGCTTCGGTTCATCCGGTATTCCATGTTTCCATGCTTAAGAAGTGCATTGGTGATCCTGTGTCCATACTTCCTATTGAAGGTCTTGGTGTGGATGAGGACCTCTCCTATGAAGAGGTTCCAGTGGAAATTTTAGATCTCCTAGTTAAGAAATTGAGGAACATAGAGATGGCCTCCATAAAGGTTCTATGGAGAAACCACCTAGTTGATGGAGCAACACGGGAGGACGAGGCCAACATGAAGTCCCGTTATCCTCATATTTTTCCTAACTAAGGTTAGTTGTTCCTATTAATGATGAAAATAATGAATAAATTTGAATTTAACTTGTTTTCCAAAAATATGCATAATTATAGTAAAAAGTTTTATTCTAAAATGAGCTTTCATGGAAATTGTTCTTTTGTTTGATTTGGCATTTATTTCTGTAATTGGTGTGTTGTTGCCTTCATGAAATGGTATTGAGCATGTTGATGTGTTTTGAAAGAAGTTTTGGCATAAGTGACTCTTGATACTGTGTTGAGCTCATGTTGTGTTTGAGAAGGTAGTTCCTGATGTTGTGATGTTGAAATCTTACATGTGGTAATTGGTGTTTTTAGTTGCTATGCATAAATACCATGATTATATGTTGTATGGATTTGTGAATTACTCCTTTGAGTTGTAACTCATGTTGATTATATATGTTGTTGGTTTGGTTGCTAGTATTGAGTCTATTCTTTCCCTACAAAAGATTTTATTGTCATTCGGGGAGGAATGTCCCTAAGGGGGGAATAGTGTAACACTCCAAAAGTTCATGACCTAATCTAGAGCCTCACATGTTGAAATAAGGTTGGTAACACTGTTTCTAGACCTAAAATAATGCATATAAATCATTTAGGAAATTTTAGAGTCATAACGTCAAGGAACGTCCATGACGTCCGGAGACTAGTGAAATAGAGGTTAGTGTGCCTTGGCATGTTTCATATGGTTTTAAGAGTCAGAATTCAATGAAATTCGGTAGATAAGTGTTAAACATGTATTAGAGTATTTTTAGGGTCGAAACGTACGGGTAAGATTCCCCATGGACCAACTTAGGGGGACCCTTTCAAAATGCCCCAAAAGGCTGTCAAATGGCAGTGGCTACCTACGAGACCAATCGACGAGCCTTCGTCTAATCGACGAGGCGTCGATGTCTCCGTAGTTAAATCCTTAGCCATTTTCAAAAAGTGTACAAAAAACCAGTTCTCTGTCACATTCGACGGTTGCACAGGACGGTGTCGTCGATGGACCTACGGACCGTAGGTCGAGGTCTCGTATGTCCTGTCCTTTTTTTACTGTCTTACTTTAGTTAAGTCATTTAATTAGTTAATTGGTTAGTTGGTTAGTTAAGAGTTAAGGGGTGTCTAATAAAGTTAGTTAAGTAACTATATAAAGCCTAAACCTAATTAAACTAACCCAACACCCCACAATTCCTAAACTCAAATCCTCTTCCTTCTCTCTACTTTCTCTCTCCCCAAAGAACACCATTGAACACCAAGGTCAAAATCCCTTAGGGCTGAAAGAATTAAACTTTCTCTCCATCAATATTTAGTAATTAACAAGTTATGGGAACGTTACCTTTGGGACTTCTTTCCCCAAAGGTTTCTTCAAATTTGATTTCCAAAAGTTGAGAAAAACATGGGTTTCATTCTTAATCCGAAATTGATGTTTCAAATTGTATTGTTCTTGATTTCTTTTGATTATTATGGATGAATTCTGATGGAGTATTGGTGAATTAGGGTAGTTCTTTATGTTAGACATAGTTCTATGGAAGAGATCATAAATTGACCCTATTTCCCTAACCCTAGTTATGAATTGATGTTGAATTGGTTAGTGATGATGAAATTAACTTAGTCCTTGTGTTAATTACTATTGTATGATTTTATTAAGTTTATTAATGGATGAATATGGTTGGTTAATGGTAAGACCATGGAAGAAGGCTTGTGAAGGTGAATTGGTAAGACATCTGATCTTGAATCCTTACTTCAATTGTGATGGATTATACTTGATGATGATGTTCAATTGAATTGTTAATTTTGATTAGATTAGATAGGTGATGGTATGATGAATGTAATTGAAATGTCTTGACTATATGGATTGTGAGATTATGATTAAGGTATGATGATATTAGGTTGATTGTTAATCACTTATGTGACTTACTATGACATGATAATGATAATGTGTTAATCCCACGTGTGAGGATTGTATTGAAAGGAAGTTCCCATGAAATTCCTAATGAGCTAATGATTATGATATACAAGGGGTTAGTCTCCTATGGCCTATACTAAGCTATGATGATTAATAAAGGCGTAAAGACATTTCAAAAAGGGAATTTAGCTTAGCACCGAGTTAACTAGTTATGAAAACTGTCCCTTCCCAATGTGGGAAGGTAGGTTCACAATGGTTCTCATGAGATAGAGATTACAATGCAATTGTTCTTAAAGAGGATCTCAAGTATGTCTCATAGTTCTTGAACTATGTTGCCTCCATAGGAATACTAGCTAGTGGATCCACCTAGAATGCTATGTTCGTGTTTTGGTACTACCTTGTCAAGTAGTCCACCTTCTTTCGGTGTAGGGTTTCATGACATCAGATTCCACATTTATCTCATGTGTTCTATGTCGGTTAAAGCAATTTTTCCCAAAATTAAATGAAAGCAATAAAGTGAACTCTAACTAGGTTGACTTAAGGGGTTCTCCTTAGTGTAGGTAGGAGTATGTGACTCTACCTATACATTGCACTAGTTGGCCTTGAAAGAATTCCTAGGAGGTTGTTCTTATATAGTAAATGATATGCATATGTTGACTTTACATGTTAATGAACCTATATGATGTTAGTTTCACTTATGAACATGTTATTGGTCTATATTGTTAAATATGATGATGACTACTCATGATGCTATGCTATATGAAGTTAGACATTGGTTGTGATCCTTTGTTTGGTTTACTTGGTTGAGTGTGGTTATGGGACTTCACTTGTTCATTGCATTTGTAAACTTGGTAATGGGTTATGAGTAAGGGTCTTGCAAAAGTTGTAATGTTATGAACTCTCTTACATGCTTTGTTGTTATAACATGATGTTGGAGTTTCTTTGGTTATGGGTTTTAATATGCTACTACACATGTTGACTTGACTCTACTTGATGATGTTGGTCTTGTGTTGTATAGGGCCTTGTCTTAATGAATATATTATTATTGGCTTATATGTGCTCTTGGTTGTGCATAAGGCTTTTCAAAGTAACTTGGCATGGTTTTGAACAAATGTCCCTTTTATCATGATTTCTAAGATTATGTGTGCATATGTTTCCATACTTGGTACAAGTGGTGTACTAACTCATATTTCTATGTTTCTATAATTATGTAGGTTCCGGTTATTGAATTCTTAGAAGGCCAATTGAAGAAGACTTGGACTCTTTTCCCCAAGTGTTGGTAGGTCCTCATGTTCGGGCATGTTACCTTTTTCTATTCTCTAGCTTTGAATTTGCATTGTCATAAAGACATTGTTCATTCCTTTATCATTTGGATATTGATGTAAGCCTATATTGGCATGTTGACTTTGTATTAGCTAAGTCCAAGATTTTTACTCGTTTAGATGGTTCGATATGACACAAAGTATTAGACTAATTCTTACGTATTGATTATGTTGTCTAATCGAGAAGCCTATGTGAGTTTCCTATGTGAGGAGTCTATGTAAACTCCATACGTAGTATGTGAGAGGTCTATGTAAACATCACTATATAGATATATGTATGAAAAGTTCTAATTCTTCCGCATTTTTAACCTATGATATGTTATGATGAATGCTAAGAGGCTAATCTTAGTCCTCTTTGAGGACGACAAAGCCGGTTACGTCTAAGGGGTGCTCCCCGGTCGTGACAACTTACAACATTACAAAATATCTTGTAAGAGAAAACAACATAGTCTTTACAATATAGGAAATAGAACAATGTATTTAGACTAATCAAATATTAAGAACTAGAATGATAGGCTTCGTCCTCGGACTTGAGGACTCACCAACTTGGGAATCTATCCAAGCTTCTTGAGATTTGGCCTTGAAACTCTTCAATGGCCCGAACCTACATAATTGTAGAAATAGATAGAATATGGTTTAGTACAAACTACATGTACTAAGTATAGGTATTTGCAATTAAACCAATTGAAAACATGCACAAAGGGACATTTTAGTTATAAGCATGCCAAGTTACTTTAAAAGCTTTCATGCATATTCAAAGAGTATAGTAAAGTCCACAATATAATCACGACGAGACATTTTCATATTTCATGTTCAAGAGCAACATCATAATAGAGCATAAGCAACATTTCATCAATACATTACAATACCTTACCCATAACCCCAATTCAAGTCAACTATGTTAAGCCCCATAATCCCATATTAACTAAGTAAACTAGAAAAGAGACCATAAGCATTGCCTTTACATCATAATACATCATAACAAGTGTAGTAAACCTCATACATAACAATTTTCACCAACATCATGAATACCAAGTGAATGCAACACCATATGAGACCGAAATGGTATAGAATCAACAGTATGCCTTTCATTCATAATATATGTATATAAATAAACCATCCTAGGAATACCCTCAAGGTCCACATGTGAAATGTATCGGTAAAGTCTCATTCCCTTACCTACACTAGTACACCTCTCAAGTCATCCTAGTGATTATGCATTTTTTTACTTTCATTCATTTATTTTACTTTTGAGAAACTTTGTCATAACTGATATGAAACCATGTGAGCTAAACATGGAATCCGGTGTCAACCCTTCACACCAAAAGGAGGGCATCCTACATGCCAAGGTAGGACATATACCTAATAATAGCATCTACGTGGATCCACTAGATAGGTTTCATATGAGGGCACATAGTTAAGGAACTAGGAGTTGTTACTAGAAATCCTCTTTATGCTAATTAGCATTGTATTTTCACCTCATGAGACATAGTGTGAACCTCCCTTCCTTTGTGAAGGACACCTCTCATTGTCAAGTTCACTCGGTGCTAAGCTAAATTTCCTTTTTAAAGAACATTTAAGTCTTTCTCAAACATTAGTTAATAAGATAGGCCCTAGGGGATTAACCCCTTAAATAACATATTCATAGCTCATGGTTTATATGATGAGAATGTCCTTTCATAAAAACCAACATTCATGTAAGATCATTACATCATAACATGGTCATAAGATGTTACATGAGAATTACCTTCAATTACACATAGTCACACACCTATCATCATCATCTCACAATTCATCACATTCATGATAATACCTTCATAACTTCATCATTCATATTATAATTAACCAACATTACCAAATATAAGTCAACAATAACACAATAGCAATACTAGTTCATAACCTCGAAGGTCTTACCAATGGCTTCCTTGAACTACATTCAAGACCCCCTTTCCTATAATTGAATACACACATATTCACCCCTCAATCCATTATCCACATTATACAACAACCAATCATACAAGAAATTCTTTAATTTCATTATCAGTAGCCATCAATTTACATACTTCAAAAGTTAGGGTTATGGGAAAAGAGACAACCATGGATTCTTCAATAAATAGCTCAAACCCATCAATTAAGCATCAATATACAACTAAACAATCTTGAGAAATCATAATTCATCATAATTAGTAAGAAATTTCAGTTTTAGAAGGAAACCCATTTGTAGAGAAACCCCTTGAATTTGGGTGATTTTTGAAATCATCTCTGAATGGACCTCTTGGGGAAATAATCCCAAGAGTGAATGAATCTATACCTTAGGAAGATTTCTTCCACAAAATTGAGTAAGAACTTTGGAAATTGGGTCTTATTCTTGAAGCTTCAATGTGTCTTCAATGGAGGTTGAGATAGAGAGAGAAAGTAGAGAGAAGTGGGAGAAATTGGGTTTCAATTTGGGATTGTGTTTTGAAGTGGGAATTGTGTGATAAGTGACCTAAAATCAATATATAGGCAACCCCCAAAATAACCAAAATACCCCTCACTAAATTGGACTTTTAAAATAAAAGTCCAACTTGACCTTGACTTGGAAAACCCATCCAGCCCTCACGCCCCACTTCACGAGCCGTGAAGAGCTCAATGGCTCGTGGTGGTGCTCATGAAGTGTGAGGCAGTAGCTCCCTCTGACGTGCCATTCTAGAGGGTTCTAAGTAGTCTTCACGACCACCACCACCACCACCACCTTGTTCGTGAACATGCACCACGGCCCGTGAAGTGGCTCGTGGTGCTTTAGGCAGTATCCCCTAACTCTCCCTTTCCTAAAATGCCTAAGGCAAGACCACGACCAAGCCTCCCCTTCCGTCAAGTGCACCACGAGTCGTGAAGTGGCTCGTGGTTCCTTGGACAGTAGCTAGTCCAATATATGTCATCCTTTTTTAGTGGCCAAGGAATACTCACAATCCCCCCACTTGCCCGTGGTCATGACCACGAGTCGTCGTCATGATCGTGAAGATTGAGGCAGTAGCCTCCCTTTTTGGGGCAGCCTTGTCCTTTGGCTTTGGCTTGCCCCTCAAGGGTGGGAACTCCTCCCTTGTTCTTAAACCTTAAGCCCCCTCTTAGGCACCTATTTCCACTCCTATAATTTTCTCATGGACCACCCCTTAGAAACCCATTTTGAACTATCCCACCACCACTAGCACCACACTAGTTTAGGTTACTAGTTCACTGGACGTCATGGTCGTTTTTAGTTTCTTATTAACCTATATTCCCAAACTAAGTTAACTAACATAAAATAGGACCTCTAACATCTTTATAACCATTGTCATGACATGAACTACTCATGGAGCCCTAGCTTAAGTCATTGAATTTTCTAGGTGTAACATACTACTTCGCAGAGCTACTCTGCGATGCTCCAACTACTTCTCTTTTCCGCCGATTTGATACTTCCCTTTAGGCCTCACCACACTTGAACCAAAGGTGAAGTGGGCCTCTTTGGCGATCTGCCAAATGGACTCGGCGATCCTCAAGCTTCTATTTCTTCGTTCTTTTCAGCCTTTTGTCCCCTTTTACGACATAGTGTCCATGCTTCCCTTCAAACTTCAAATACTTAAGAGTTTTCATCAGATATTGAGATAAAATAAGCCTTAGAGGACACTATCTCTACTAAAATATAGCCCTAAGTAAGTCCGATATGTGAACTCATCAGGCTTACTCTTGACATCTTTTTTGCTGCCATCAAGGTCCTCCTCAAGAACCCCTGGTTGGTCCTTGGGAGGTCATGCCTTGACTTTTAAGTCAAAAAATACTTGTAACAATTAAGGGAGGTTATTTTACGACTCTAATCTTTACGTTCAACCCCATTTAAGGTACTAATTTACCTGTTAGGCTCTAGCTTAGTTTATTAGTTTTTTGAAGTGTTACACTACCATTACCTCCTTGAGGCTTAGCTTTAGAAACCCTATCTTGGTTGAAATTTTGAGGAACATTGGAGGAAACTTGACCAAAAAACCTTTGTTGGAATCTTGGACGACCTTGTCCATCAGTCCTTTTGTTAGAGAAACTACCATCACCAGTCTTATCCCTTTGGCCTCCCTAGACATTTCCTTTAGTTTATCCTCCTCAATTTGTTGTGCATGCACCATGAGATGAGAGATGCGTATATCATGAATGATCATTGCGGTTTGTCACTCCTTGACCACCATATCAATCACATAGGATACAAACCTACTTATTATAGCCCTTGAATCTGCAACCACTGATGGAGTATACTTAGACAATTGAGTGAACTTTAGAGAATATTCCCACACTTATACCCCTTTGTCGTAGGTTAATGAACTCTAGCACCTTAGGTTCCCTCATATCAAGGGGAAAGAATACATCAAGAAATGTGTCCTTAAACTTCTCCCAATCAAGAGAACCCGCATCTTCCGGTCTCCCTTCTTTCCATTGGTTATACCACACTTGAGACACACATTTCAATTGGTAAGCGGCCAACTCCGCCTTTTCTATTGGCATAACTCCCCTCATTATCAAAATCATATAAACCTCATTGATAAACTTGTGAGGATCTTCCTCAACTATAGAACCATGAAACTCCGGAGGGTTTATCCTTGTGAAGTCCTTCACTCTTGAAGCCGCTGAATTCACATTTGAGATTGCGGGAACCACAACCTCCCTATTAGCTTGGGTCGTAACCGCTTGATCCAACACTTGAAAAGCAGCCCAAAACTCCACATTAGAAACATGCTCGACCAAAGGATCAACTGAAACTTGAGGAGCTTGGGGAGGATCTTCTTTTTCCGCTTCTCTTTCACATTCTTTCTAGCATAAGCTCTTTGCATAGCCATATCCTAAGAACATTGGATAAGGATAGGACAGAGACCTTATAGAGTTAAAGTGTATCGCAAGAATTAAGAGTTATGAAATAAGTGGAGGTTCTTATTCATATTATAGCCTCTCATTCATAAATATGGTGTTCTTCAGACTCATTAACAAGACTATACTAGACGTGGCATATGAGACATCCTAGGACAATTCTAAACCTTGTGTTCTGATTACCAAGTTTCTCACGACCCAGGGGCACCCCCAAAATTTAACAAGGCGTATAGACCGAAGGAGTCCATACAAGCCACTTATTACTCATAACATAAGAAATAAAACAATAAGAGTAAAACAATAGTTTAACTATAAAACATTTTATAGAGTGAAAAATGGAAGTCTAGACTCTTGACTCAACATAGCCATCTAATACAATAGAATGAAATTGGGCCTAACCCATACATCATGTCCAAAAAGGAAATACAAGAAATAAACTAAAATAATAACTCCATCCTCGAAGCATGAGGACTCACCAAAGCTCGGTAAAATCTTAAACTCAACAACTAGACACGAGATTCGAAAACATGTTTATCGGATCTTATATTTGGGGATAATGTAGAAACGATTGTGTGTTAAGTACAAAATAATGTACCAAGTATGATACACATGCATAAAAACAATCAAAAACATGCTAAAAGAGACATTTCATTTCATGACTTGCAATTTAACAAAGCTAACGCATCATAAAAGAGAGTTGGAAACATAAATCATAACATCATCTCCAATGCAAGCTACATCATCCTTAAAACCTCTGAACGCTACTAGATACTTCATTAAGCATGTTTTAGTTCATTATCAATCTTGTTGTGGGAAATAGCCTTAACCGGCATTGAGACTATGTGAGTTATAACATTGAATCTGGTGTCTACCCCACACCAAAAAGAGGTGTTCTACTTGCCTAAGATAGAACCATGAACTTCTAGCTTAAGTGGATTCACTAGCTAATCAAACTATGTGGGTGCATAGTTATGGGATGAGGATATCTCTATTAGGAACCCGGACTCTACTATGTGAGAGCTCCTATCACATGAGATTACACTGGAAACTCAGACTCTACTATGTGAGAGTTTTTATCTCGTATTTAATATCCACTCGGTGCTAAGCATAAATTCCCAAAGAATAGTCATTTCTTACTTGACTTCATTACTCATGAAAAGGTGTCCTTGGACTACCAATTCAAGCTAGTTTCATTAAGATAGCTCCTTGTCTTTGATTTAATTAGGTGAGAAAGCCTTTCCACCTAAGAATTATATTGTCACAACCCGCAAGTACCCTCTAGAAGTTAGGGAGAACCATTGGATCGGGACAAGGCGTACTTTGACCCTTTGGGGTCTTGTACAAGCCCTTTAACTATCATTCACCACATAAGACATGAAAAGTAGTGCGGAATTTAAAACTTTTTACGACATTTAATATAAAAAGGAATTCTTTCATAAATACTAATAAAATTCATCGTCAGAAGCCAAACTTAAAGACACGACATAATATCTTAGGTACACGGCCCTTTACATTCAAAAGAAATACATAATAAGTCTTAATAACAAAAACTAAGAAATAGAACTATGCCCTTGAATATATGAGGACATACTTGGTATTGAGAGAATGGATTCCCAAGCTTCGCCTTCTAACTTCAACCTTGATTCCAAAACCTATACTTATAGAGTATAGAAAAGTATGGGGTTAGTACAAAACAATGTACTAAGTATGGCATATGCGAAAACATGCAAAAAAGGACATTTTAGTAAAATAAGCTTTCATACCAAAATGATAAAACCTTCATGATTTAAGAGTTGAAATAGTATAAGAATCATCATTTAGAACATAAAGTAGAACTCTCATAATTTTAGAAGCAAAACACACTTTACAGTAACATTAAGAAACCTTACAGTGAACAAAGTGAATTCATTTTAGCCTTTACAGTGAACCATCTAATCCCAAAACAGTGAACTCCCAAAGTCAAGCCAAGAGGAAGTAAGCTCATTTCCGTAGGAGTTTCCGTAGCTAAGGTTATCCTAAGACTCACCAAGGTAAGTCATGAAGGAAACGCCCATACACTTCCTTCAATACACCTAGGTGATCCCCAAGACTACCCCGTCTAGGCTTACTCGCCTCGGGAGAACAAGTCCCCACTCAATGAAAAAAAATTAGAAAAACACTCAAACAACACACCAAGACTTCCCTTTCGGAATGCCTACTTAGTGCAATGAGTACATGGTGTCCCATTCCACCACCTACCCTAAGTAGTACACTCTTTTAGAAGACTTAGCTCATTCAATTCATATAAGACTCACCAAGACTCCCCTTTCGGAATGCCTACCTAGTTCAATGGATAGATAGTGTCCCATTCCACTACCTACCCTAAGTAGTACACTATTTTAGAAGACTTAGTACTTTCATTACTTTTGTGGGGGTTAGCTTAACCGACATAGACCATGAGAGCTAAACATGGAATCCCAATACTTCCTTTAGCTTATCGGAGAAGGGTCCCCCCCACTTGCCTAGAGTGAGGTCTTTCTTTTAGCTTTTACATGGCTTTCCCAACAGCTACACCTATGTGGGCGCATAGTTAAGGGATAAGTAGATTGTTACTAAGTAACTCATTCTCTACTAACGAGGAGTACTCATCTCAAGAGGTACATTGGAATACAACATCTCAACTTACTAAGTGTAACCACCTCTTCTTCATATTTTCTCGGTGCTAAGCATAACTTCCCACGGATTCCCAACATTATAAACTATAGGTTAAGGATAACTAGTGAACATCACATCTCAACTCACGAACGGCATTCATCCTCCAACCTATCTTACAAAGATCTTATAATGTAGTGGGTTGCTACTAAGCACTTCATCTCAACTCATGAAGAGTGTTCACCCCAAAAAACCCTTTTTGACTTCACTTAGCTTCATTCATTCATTGAATTGTGAGTGTGTATACATGTGAACACACCTTGCATATAAGAGTCATTTCATTTACATTAACTTTTATTCATGTTTAGTCCTTCATTCATCACATTACACACTTTAACATGCTCAACATATACCCTTACTTCATTTTGGCATAATCAAAGCAAAACATGCAATTCAAGCTTCATAATACACATTAGAAGAACCATCTTCATTATCACTTTATTTCACAAATTAGGCCTTCAAAGCCACACTTACAATACATACCAAGTATATCCAAATTCATAAAGTAAACACTGCCACCAAGAAGGTGGACCATACCACTCAACAGCATTTGATAAATAAAGCTAAGCAACATGTTAATAATATAGCCCTTAGGACAGTAGCTAAACAACAATATTAATAAAAGGAAACCAAAGCTCAAAGACTACAATATCATGCTCATTCAACCCATTTCTTAGCCAAAATTTGATAAAAAGCTTTTAGCATGATTTCATTGAAGTTTTAGCATTTAAATCACCAACTAACATTAGAAACATCATATTTGAATCATTAGAAATGTTTTCATGCAAGACCCATACTAAGAGTCAAAGATAGAAGAAGTTAGAGTTGGAAAACTCTTTTTGAAATCTCTTAGAAAGGGGATCCTTGAATGGAAAAGGGTATACCTCACATTGAATAAACCCCATTGACCAACATCCCTCCTAGATCCTTCTTGACTTCTAGCTTTCATGAAGATTTGAGAGAGTCTTTTAAGAGGGAGGGGTTTTGGGTTTTAGGAAATGAAGTCTAAAATTAGGTCTTAGGGTTTAAAATACCTTAATATATATAAAAGACCCTAAAAATATCTTCCTAGGTTCTTAAAAGACTTGGGGTGAACTTACCAAACAGCCCAAGTCAACACAGGAAAGTGATAGTTTTGGCAGTCTTCACAGACGGCTCCAACCAACGGACCGTTTGTCCATCAACTGCCCATTGGTGGGGGGGGTCGTTGGTTGGGACTTAGCCTCATTTAAGAGAAGGCTAGCCTGCCTTGCAGGTCCAGTTGACGCCCATGGTCGACGAACCATTTGTTGACAAACGGACCGTCCCTTGGGTCGTCATTTGGCCATTGTTTGGCAGCTTCTTGCCAAGAGATGGGGTCCTCTTCTAGATCCCCTCGTGGGTCCTAGGTGGGGTCGTACCCGGATGTTAAACCCCTAAACATTGTCATCTAGGTCTTAGGAACATCCCACACCAATTTCAAACAAAACGAACACGTAAAACTCACTCAAACACATGAGAACACACAAGCACTTTCTAAGGCTCACCTTCTGAACGTCATGGACGTTCTTGGAGTTTGACCTCCAAACTTAACCAAACTTCACACACTGCCTAAGGAAATCATTATAACTCATTTTAACATAAAATTAACTCAATAAACATTCTAGTTAACCTTAGTTCGTTTTAGGGTGTTACATCTATCTATATGAGAAACCCTTTCACATCAGGCTAGTTATGTTTATGAGAATGTCCTTTCAACAACAAAACAACAACAACATCATTGAAATACTTTACTCTCAAAGCATTCTTAAAATAATTGCATAGATTTCATAAGAAGATGCATAAGTCCATAATTCACCTCCTTGAGGTCAAAACCCACTTTCAATCTTCAATACTTAGAAAACATGTTAGATATGGATTTCTTCATAAATTCGTGTAAAACTAGTAATACATGCTTAATTTCATAAAAATCTTCCTATAAGATACAAATCCTGCAACTTAGGGTTCATAACTTTAAAACATAAGGGTCACATGGGTTCATAGGGGAATTCATCATAAAATCATTGTGAATCATCAATTCATGCATAGAAGATCATAATTAAAGCATTTAAATCAACAATGATAAGAACCCATGCTAATTGAAGAAAACCCTAGCTAATTAGGGAATTCTACCTTTTGAAATAGAGGAATTTGAGAACTCCATGGATAAAAAAATCCATGGACGAAAATCATCATACCTTGACCCCAAATGCTAGCCTTCAATGGTAGAATTTGGCCCTTAGCTTTAAACCCTAGATGAATCCTTCTTCTTCTTCTTCAAATTTCTGGAGAGAAAGAGAATATTTGAGAGGAGTTGATTTTCTTTTGCGTATTTGGAAGAATGAATTAAATGGAGGGAATTTGGGGGTAAAAAGATTATATAGGGGTCCTAAAGTTAAACCAAATGACATAGCATACAGACTAATTAATTAGGAAGAGAACCAACTATCCTTGAAACTACCCACGACTCACCACCGACGGACCGTGGATGGATCAACGGTCCATCCTGCACACTTGTGGTCCATGGTCAGAGACTTTTTCCTGGACTTACGGCTGCTAGACCACGGGGTATGGTTCCACGTACCATCTGTAGGTCCCACCGTGGTCCATGGCATGGATAAATTTTGGGTGGCCCTCTCCACGGGCCTACCTACGGCTCGTGGCTCGACCCACAGCCTGTGGTTGGGTCCTCGTGGATGGAACCTGTAAGTCCTAAAAGCTTCTATTTGGTCTATTGGGAATACGGGGTGTTACGGACTTTTTTCAAAGGCTTGCTTTTATGATGAGTTGTGACTTTTTCAATTAGTTTTGACTTTTTCAAAGATTTGCGACTTTTTCAATAAGTTGTGACTTTTCCAAAGAGAGTTGACTTTTTCAATAAGTTGTGACTTTTCCAAAGTGTTGTGATTTCTCGAAAAATTCATGATCTTTCATATAAGAAATAAAAACATTTGTTCATACTACCCTTTGTTGACTATAAATAGAGGGACCTCCTCTCGTTTTCCAACCACAGTTTTTTATAATTTTCTACACTTCTTCTTCTTTCATTTAAATTTTTTTGTGTATTTTATTGTCGTTTGAGTGAGTTCAAATTTTAGTGGAATATGAGGTACCACTATTCTGATGAAGTCGTTCTATCCTAAGAGGGTATATTTCATAACCTCAAGTACTTGAGGAAAATAATATAATTTTGATGATAAAATAATTGTTGTATTGCTTAATGTACACATTAGTATGTAATATTTCAACATATGAAGTTAACAAGATGTAGTCTAAATTCATTTGTTTTTGTTAACAATTTTGCATGTGTTGTAGATATGTGCTTCTGAATATCTTTTTCCAAAGGCCCAACTCATAAATAGATCCCTAAACTTGTTAGGTTTTTCCTTTCAAATACCTCAACTATGCCATTTTCCAATTGAATCATTGAACTGCCCATAATTTTTTCCTTTTAAACACTGTTGGTTGATTTTGATCGAATTTTCTATTATAAATCCCTTCAATTGTGTTCGTATTGTAATGATTTTGATTGAAGGAATGAATATAAACTATGGTAGTCTCATTTGTTTTCTAATGTGTTCAAATGAATTAAAGTAAAATACAATTATTCTCAAACATTTTCACTATCAATTGGTCTAATAAGTTCTAGAACAACATATCTATCAATACCCCTCACAAAACCTGGTTCCACGTCGGCCAATGGTGTTTAAAAGGAACAAATTATGGATGGTTCAATGATTCAATAGGAAAATAGCATAATTGAGGTACCTAAGAGAAAAAACGCAACAAGTTTAGGGATCTACTTATGTATTTGGCCTTTTCCAAAATGTGGAGAATTGTCACGATTTGTTTTTTATGCTTAAGACAAAAGAATGACTTTATTTATCAATGTTACTTATGTGATTTAGAATACCGGGAAGTTTGATTCAAAATAGTTATTACTATATAAACATTCCCCTTTTGTTTTACTTATTTACTATTTCTTAATATTTCAGTATTTTAGACGAAGAAAAGTTCATATGACTTGTAATAACACCAATTGAAGTTTGTACTAGTTTAATTTTTTTATAATTTATTTAATAGCTAATTTTATGAGATAAATATTTTCACTAATGCAAATATATATGTATATTTGGGTAGGTATTGTATTTAAATTAAAGTATTATATATGTCACAAATGTATTATCAAGTTAATCAGATCTTCTAACTTTAAAATAATTTATTTTAAAATGTTTCGAGTTTTTTTTTTTAAAAAAAACTCACAACAAATGTGAAAATATGTAAATATATAAAATGTAGTTGTTCTCTTCACATGTTCATATGACATCTAAACATTTAATGTTGAATACACTTGCAAAGCACATCTAGTTAGATGACAAAAAAATACATAAGAAATATTGTCTTTAAGTTAATATTAGTGAGATAAGACAAATTCCATGATTAAACCTAATTAAACTGAAATTAATATATACGTAATTGCATTTAACTAATAAATTTTTTGTCTGACGATCCACATTGAAACTTCACCAAAGAATCTGCAATAATATTTTTTGCTAAGGTTGATATCAAAATCTTTATTTAAATAAGCAATACTTACCATAACATATATTTTTGAAATTTGTATATATATGAAATAATCTTTACTGATACCATATAGTATATGATTGTATCATGCTGGTGCCTTTGAAGGATTGAAATACATATCAAATGACAGTATGTAGATATATTGTAGTGGTATCATTACGGACTAAAGCAAATCAAGTGATACCATGTTAATATATAGATATATTGTGGTAATATCATGGAAGTCTCGCCAAAATATTGAAGCATACATCAATGATACCATGAAAGTTTATAGATATATTGTAATAGTATCATTACAAATTGAAGCAAATGAAAAAACAAAACAAAAAAACAAATGATATGAGAAAAAATAAAAACACAACATAGAATGATCAAAAACATGAAACTAAATTGTGGTGAAAAAAGAAATAATATTATAATTTTAGGGAAGAATGGATGAAAAAGAAAGAAAAAGAATAAAAAATAATAAAAATAGAAAAGGAAAGGAACATAAAATGAAGAAAGAAAATAAATACTTCCTCCGTTTTACAACAAAATGAAATGAGAAAAAATAAAAACAAAACATAGAATGATCAAAAACATGAAATTCAATTGTGGTGAAAAAATAAATAATATTATAATTTTAGGGAAGAGTGGATGAAAAAGAAAGAAAAAGAACAAAAACAGAAAAGGAAAGGAACATAAAATGAAGAAAGAAAATAAATATTTCCTCTGTTTCACAAATAATGACATGATTTAACTTGACACAGAGTTTAAGAATATAAAAAAGACTTTTGAATCTTATGGTCCTAAATTAAAGTTAGGTCAAATGTACAAAATTGTTGTTAGATCTTGTGACCTTAAATATGTTACGTGAAAAGCTTAAATTAAAATGGTACCAAAAAAAGAAAGAGGTCATTCTTTTTTAAACAAACTAAAAATGAAAGAAGATCATTCTTTTTTAAACAGAGGGAGTAAGAAAAAAAAAGAATAAAAGTAAACACTAAAAGAGAATCGGGGCAAAAGGAGAAAAATAAAAGCAGGAATAACAAATAAAAAAACATATAACAAAAAAGGAAAAATGAAAAGAAAAAAGAGTATATAAGATAAAATTTGAGTGTCAATTATATTATGGTGTAAAAAATTAATTAATTTTTAAAAAATGAACAAAAATGCATTTAAAAACCATAAAAAGAAGTAGAGAAATATTAAACAAAAGAAGAAATAAATAAGAAGAAAAAAAAAGGAAGTATATGACACAATAATTTGAAAAAATTTAAATGAACAACCAAACATAAAAAGAAAAAAGTAGAGAAATAAGGAGCTAAATAACTAAAGCTACAAGAAAGAGAGACATTTATGTAATTGTAAAGGGCATATGTGTATAATTAGTTTGGTTTTATAGGACATAAACTTGGTTTTCCCAATATCTTTTGCGTATAAACCAAAAAAAAAAAAAAAACACATACATTTCTAGACAATACTTTTTAAAAAAAATATATATATATATTTTTCATACAAAACATATTCCCTCCTACGGCACACCCTTAAAATTTAACTTCTCCTGGATTTATATGAAGATGATTTTAATGCATGTTTCTTCTGCTTGAGGCTAATGTCCTTGCTTCTGAAGATATCATTCTCAGAATCATCATCGCTCTCATCACCATGCTTCTTGTTACGTTTTTTACTCGACTCCCCACATAATGCCATCCTCTTTTCTTCTCTTGGCAGTGCAATGTCCAGCTTCTTAGGCCTCCAAATGAAAACAGACCTGAAATACATGAAGTACCGAAATAAAGAAGGATCAGAATTGCTTTGATTATGGAAAAATTAAGTAAAAAAGAACTCAAGTGCAGGTACTATTTGTAGCATGTTGACCACATGGATGAGTGGTAAAGCGTAGAACTGCAACTCCTTTTCTCCCCAGTTCAAATCTGGATGTTATTAAATGCTTACCTGTATGATCGATCTTATATCTCTTGACGAGTTTTGCGAAAAGGGCCAGGTCAAACTTATAATGCCTCATATTCCCTTACAAATTAGCTGGTCAAGTGTAATTCAGATCCCAGTATACTACAAAAAAACCATAGTTGGATTGTTCGAAGAACACTGGCTCCCTTTTTCCGAAAACTCGAGGGATGTACACTGAATGACCTTTAGAGCATGCAACACTGAAAGGGTCACTGTTAATGATGGGGAAAGTAATATTTAGAAACATTAAGCTATGACGTTGGATGTAAAGTTATTAATAATTAATAACAAGATGTGAGAATTAAAAAGAATTTCAGTAACAAATGAAACCTTGAATGTTCTGCACCAATGTATATATGTTAAAACAATAAAATATTTTAATTGGAGAAAGGGTCGATTTATTGGAGTTTAATAGGAACAGTCATCATATGGTCCTATCATCCTATATAAGCAAAGTGGCGTCCATATGCCACAAATCCAACCAAAAAATTTGTGTTAGATAAATGCCTAAATAGCACATAGAAGAGAAGACCCATAAATAAAAATCACTGATCCATACCTTGAACTACCAGACGCCAGAATATCTTCACGTGGATGTAGCTTGTTCACCGAACTAATAGTTGTTATGTTGGGGTCCATGACCTCTGCAACCAACTGCCCAGTACTGATGTTGATAAAGTCAATGGGATGCAAAGCAGCTCCATCATAGTTTTCACTAATGTAACGCCCAATGACAACAAGAGACTCTGATGAGTCCTGTCCAAAGCAACAATACATTGTTATAAACCTATTCCACTTTTTCAATAACAATTTAAATGAAGAATTCTGCAATTAACAAATTAGTTCCTCTGAGAGCATGCTTGCCTTTGCATCCCATTCTGCTCGGAATGCTGTAAGATATCTGTTAAAATCGTGACTATGAACAATTTCTCTGCTTGGATAATCAAGGTTGCCAAAGATTGAATCCCACACGCGAATCCGATTGTCCACTGAAGTAGTAAGTATTTTGCTTCCACTTAGTGGAGAAAAATATGCAGAACTAACAACACGTTTATGTTCAAGATTATATAGAGAAGACCCAGCTTCCAAGCGGCGCATATCCCATATTCGAGCCTGTTGGCACCAAATATTTCACTTGAGTCAAATCACCACCACTAATTTGATTCATATAGACAAGAAATGGAAGTATTTTCCTGCAACAAGCTCTTACACTATTTATATGAATCAAAGAGGACATTAAGTGATAGATCAGAACTTACAAAGTGATCATTCCCACAGCTCAAAAGCAGATCTGGTTGAAGAGGATTGCAGTTTAGACCAACAACTTTAGTTCCTTTCTTGTGAATCAAAGTAGGTTTGCTCATTTCCTTATTGCTCCGTATATCAGCCCTGTACATGTCCACCAAATGAAACCACATATAAAACCATACTGAGATCAATGTAAAGCCCCGTAAGTTTCTAGGCTTACAATTTCGGTAAAAAATGGGCTTAATAGCATAATTGAGGTGTTCAAGAGGTATAAGGATCCACACGGTAAACAAAGTGTTTGGGTATTATGCTAATGGGCACAGGTAGAAGTTAAAGTGGTTTGATATTTGAAAAAGGAAAAAAAATGAAAAGAATGAAGAACATAACGAGCCAAGTCCACTGCTGTTTAGTGAGAAGATTGGAATAAAGAGGCAAGGGGTTTGGGGACTCCTTTTGCACAAACTGCAGCGGCAACACAGAAGGGAGAACCAAGAATTTCTATACATTGTTGTGGGATGTCTTCAACGTAACTTAACTCAGATGACGAAATTCAAGGTAATAACTTTCTACATATTATAATTGTTGTGCTCATCATTATTTATGAAAAAAGAAGAGAAGTTTTGAACTAAATCAACCAATAGCTTCCACAGGAACTATAATTGAAAGTGAAACGTGACTATCTGATAAGGCACCGCTCGCTCCTTTATAGAATTCACTTCAACTCCAACCCAAATACATCCCCCCAAATCTATTATAGCGATTAGTGGCAAATCGACACAAAGTATTTGAAGTTAAATTTTTTTATATATTTTGTCTCCTACATTGGAAGCAAACATTGGGACTATAGAACAAAGTTGAGTTAGCTTCACTCGTTTATACAGTGAATCGATAATCAAGCATGTTAGGTGGTTTTCAGTTTGCAAGTAATGAAGTGGTGAATTGTGGATTGTGGAACACTCGAGGAAGTTAAAAAGTCATGGATGATGACCTAAAGCTTTGAGGTGAGTTAAGACTTGTCTTCACTAAAGTTTTTTTCTGGAGAAAACCATTCCCACAAGATGTTTGATGAAATATTGTTTACGATAATGCGAGTTTTATTACACCGAGTGAGCACACCGTATCCATGATTATTTGAGCTAAGGTTTACAAGTTCTCAGTATATGGAAGAAGTATTCTTTTGAGCTTTTGGCGCTTATGTTTCATGTTCACTTTTATTGATGAAATTATGTAAATGTGAAATTTCATTATATGGAGAAGGGACCAAAATACCCCTCAACTATTTGAATTGGTACAAAACCATCTTTCGGCCCCCAAATATCCTTGATATCAACCCTAATGGCTCAAAAATACCTTTATTTCTAATGGCTCACACTCATAAGGTAGATGGAGGTCAAATTGTTCTAAATCTCATAGTTTAAGGTTATTTTGAACCTTCTCCCATTAAAATAATTTGAAACATATATGGCTCATATGAGTGGCCTGATTTTGAATTTCATAGTACATTAAAAATAAAAAAGGTTGGTCATCTACTCCTACACTGCCTTCTCCCCTTCACTTCCTCTCTCTTCCAATTTTTTTTGTTCTTAATCTTGTCCACCATTTTAAATTTTAAGTTCTCTTAAACATATGACAAAACAAGACAAACAAAAGAGGAAAATAACGACGACATTCAGAAAGAAATAATTAGTTCAAATTGTTCAATAGAAGATGATCTAATTAAGCAACTATGCACGTATATTGCATTTTTCTTTTGTATGTACCAAACATTCAAAATAAAAATAACCTTTACTCCTATCCCCGCCCACATCCCCACCCCACCATGATAATAATACAAATTAGGGGTGTCAAATGGGTGAGTTAGATTGAAAATGGAGATATTATAATGACTTAAAATAGAAATTGGGTTGGGTCTTGACCCGCCCAAGTTTGCTTTGGGCAAAAATCGGGTTAGGTCATGACCCGTCCAATTTAACCCGCTAAATCTCAATAATTTTAACATATTGTTATTTAACTTTCATAACCACAATTTGAATTTCAACTCAAAAAAAAAATTAAAAAAAGTTACAAGTTATCCTAAAATAATAGTAATTCATACCTTAATATATGAACATTTATTACATCAATGAAAATAAAGAGTTTTAAAACTGGTCGAAATTAGAGATTAAATTGGACTCAATTGAGGATTCTCTTAAAATGAATTAAGACTTGAATGGGTTGAGAATGAACACATTTCAAATTATCTTTGAGCCCAACCCTTAAATTTTGAACGGATCACCTGTAATAGGGCACATTTTTGACACCCCATAATACAAATTAAGAAAATATGAATATGTAAGTTCATTTAAAATTTGAGTCATTGATATCCTAATTAAGAACAAGAAATTGAAAAAAAAAAAACGGAAAAAGGGTCAAAATTGCCCATGAACAATGTGAATTGACCACTGATACCCTCCATTGCATTTTGGGATCAAAAATGCCCCCGCATTTATCTCAAGAGACCATAAATACCCTTAAGAGTTAACATCCCAAATTTTTAGTAATGTGGCAAGCCACATGGGACTAGTCCACGTGGTTTGTCACATCACTAAAAATTTGGGATGTTAACTCTTTGAGAGTATTTGTGATCTCTTGAAATAATAGCGGGCGCATTTTTATTTCAAAATATAACAAAGGGTATAAGTGGTCTATTTTGCATAGTTCGGATAATTTTGACCCTTTTTCGAAAAAAGAAAAAAAAAGAGGGAACAAGTCAATGGGATAATTGATAGAAAATTTAATATAAAAAATAAGTTGTTTTTTTAGATAGACAAATAGACGGGGCTCCAAGTATGTTATTTATTGTGTTTCGATTATGCACCATTTTGTTGTTGTTGCTACCTTTCGGTAGACCTTATATTGTTTCCTTGTGACTTGTATATTTTATTCTCTGTATCTGGAATTGTTGCACTCTGAGTCAAGGGTTGTTCAGAAATTGCTTATCTACCTCCACGAGGAGGTGGTAAGATCTGTGTACACTCTACCCTCCCCAAACCCCATTTGTGGGGACTTAACTGGGTATGTTGTTGTTGTACATTTATAGACGGGGGCGAGTATGGATTTTCATTCGATCCCAATTATGAGTTGAGTTATAATAAATTGGGGTTTAATTTAAAATAGGTCAATAGGAAAATATTATGAAAATAATCATTTTTAAATATTATTTTCAAGCATATCGGGTCAAACTAAATTTCATGGAAAGATCTTTTAAGGGATATATTCTGCAAGAATTTGGTGGACATTAAGGGTGTATTTAGTAAGAAAGGATATTTTCCAATTTTCTCATGTGTTTGTTGGTTTAAATGTTTTCCTAATCACCTTATTTTTCTCAAATTTAAGGAAAATGACTTTCTTTCAATAACTAAGAAAAACATTTTCCAAAACTCTCCTTCAACCTCAAATTACAAAAAAAATTCTTAGCTCACCCCGTACCCCAACCCCCCCCCCCCCTTCGAAAAAAATAAATTTAAAATTTTCTTTTTAAAGAAGAACAACTTATTTTGAGCCGCCTATCCCCAAACCGGCCCCTCCCACAACAAAAAAAAAGAACAACTTAAACTTTTATTGTAGAAAAATAGTTTAAGTTCTAAATTTTTATTTTTTTATACACCGCCCAACTCCCGACTATCTCTTACCCCACTCCCCACAAAAAAATTTAAAAGTTCATTTTTAAAACGAAAATAAATATTTATAACTTCTAATTTTTATTTTTCTTAACTCACACCTCTCCAAACCCCTACAAAACCAACACGACCACCAGCCCCCCTACTAGCCCTCCACCCCCAAAAAATAAATTTAAAAGTTCTTTTATAAAAAATATTTTTAATTTTTTACCCCACCCGGACCCACCACCACCATCCAAAATAAATTAAAAGAATTTTACCCCCCCACCCCCACCCACACACACACAAAAAAAAAAAAAGAATTATTCTCTAGAAAAAATTTAAATCTTAGTTTGACAGTTGGGTCCCGAGTCAGGTGTGGTTTGATCATGGTTCAAAAGTTGGGGTCAAAATTCCAATTTGAAAGTAGAATATTGGGTCTCGCATCGATTGGTGGTGGTTGGGGTCGGATCCTGATTTGAAAGTCAGGTCTTGATTCGAGTATCGAAATCAACCCGAATCGATGGATCGTGCTCAACTTCAGGTGTCGGGTCAAGTCTTGGGTCGGATATCCAATCCTGATTCGAATGTCGAATGTCAGGTCTCAAGTCGAAAGTCGGGGTCAGGTCATGGGTCAAATCTCAGGGTCTACTTTCAGATATGTCATCGGGGTTGTGATGCAATTCAAATTGCAGCAAGGTCATTCACTCGAAGTCAAGCTTGGGACCTTCAAAGAATGCAGGTTTTGTACATGAAGTTAGAGGTTCTTGAGCTTGTGTTGATGGCAAAGAAACGATTCCATTCCTCAAAGATCGCTTAGGGATTTCAAGGGAAAACGATGGATAAAGCGACCACATTAGGCGAGCTGGACCCATTTGGCGACTCGCCAAATGGCTTAGGCAAGGGCTCTAAGCTCGCCTAAAGTTACAAAAGCCCCAAGAGAAGAGCCAGCTCGCCAACTTGATTGGTGACTCGCCGATGGCGACCTAGCTCGCCCTTTTCCCTATTTTGGGCCTCTTTTGTAATAACCCTAAAACTATAAATAACTAGTTTAGGTTCTCATTTCAGTAGACTATTTTGAATATTGATATTTTGAAACTATTGTATGAGTAATGATAGCTTGGTACAAGCTTGAGTAGATTATTGTATTGTTTAGAAACGTTGGTTGTGAGGTAAATTCATTTCTATCGAGGCCATCATAAGATGTAGGTGCTCATTGTACTATTAACGAATTGAGGTCTTAAGGTTTAATATACCTTTTGGTTTCTTTCTATTTCCTCTTTTTGTGTCTATATATCTATGTAATCCAAAAGGATAAGCCTTTTAAGTGGGGTGACGAGCAAGCCAAAGCTTTTGAGACTTTCAAACCAATGCTTAGCTCCATTCCTTTGTTGCAATTACCTGATTTTTGAGAAAAAGTTTGAAGTTGAATGTGATGCTAGTAAAGTATGCATTGGAGTCATCTTAATACAAGACCAAAAGCCCGTTGCTTATTTTAGTGAAAAGCTTAAGGGTGCAACTTTAAATTATTCCACTTATGATCTTGAATTGTATGCTTTGATTAGAGCATTGGGTAATTGGAAACACTACTTGTGGCCCAATGAATTCGTCATTCAAACCGCGTGAATCTCTAAGGCATATTTGGGCCCAAAGGAAGTCAAACAAAAGGCACGCCAAATGGATTGAATTCCTTGAAACTTTCCCTTATGTAATTCAATACAAAAAGGAGAAGGAAAATGCGATGGTCGCTGCCTTGTTTAGGAAACATGTGTTGATAGCTACCTTGCCTTCTAAATTGCTTGGCTTTGAATGTTTGAAGGCAATGTATCCCAAAGACCCCATGTTTTCTCAAATCTTCCAAGATTGTGAGGAACGGGAAAGGGAAAGGTGGCTTAGGGATAGATCTTCTACTCCCTATTCTAAATTTGATGGTTTCTTGTTCAAAGGCAAGAGACTATGTGTGCATATGAGCTCTTGGAGAGAACTATTTGTGAGGGAGGCACACAATGGGGGATTAATGGGTCATTTGGTGTTGACAAAAAACGGGGAATTCTCGAGGAACAAGTCTATTGGCCTAAGATGCACAAAAATGTTGCTCGAAGTTTGTGGCCAATGCATTGAATGTCGAAGTGCCAAGTCAGGTCTCCTTCCCCATGGTTTACACACTCCACTCCCCACCCCTCAAAGACATTAGCTTGATATTTCAATGGATTTTGTTTTGGGTCTGCCAAAGGACAAAACAAGGTAGAGATAGCATATTTGTTGTTGTTGATCGATTTTCAAAGATGGCTCATTTCATTCCATGTCATAAATGTGTTGATGCTTCCAATGTGGCAGCTTTGTTTATTGAAAAAGTTGTTAAATTGCATAGAATTACTCAAACCATCGTAAGTGATAGGGACCCAAAATTCCTTAGTCACTTTTGGAAAGAATTGTGGGTGGACTTGGTACCAAGTTGTTGTGCTCAGCTTCTTGTCACCCACAGCTGATGGCCAAACTAAAGTTGTGAATAGGACCTTGGGTTCCATGCTTCATGTTGTGGTACATGGAAAGTTGGCCTCATGGAATGAGCATTTGCCTTTAGTTGAGTTCGCTTATAATCGAGTTATTCATAGAACTATTGGCATGACTCCATTTGAAGTAGTGTATGGTTTTAATCCCCTAACCCTTTAAGATCTCATTCCTCTTTCTCAAGATATTGTCTTAAGCTTAAATGGAAGCAAAAGGGCGGAAGCCATTAAGAAACTTCATGAAAAGGTGAGACTTCACCTAGAAAAGAAAAAAACAAAAGGTAGACAAAAAAGCGAACAACGGTCGCAAGAGGATTGTGCTTGAACCGGGTGAACGGGTGTGGGTGCATTTTTGCAAGGAGCGATTTCCCACTCATTGGATGACTAAGTTAATGCGAAGAGGTGATTGTCCATTTTTGCGACCTTTCTCCATTTTCAACTCTTGATGATGATGATCTTTCGAATTTGAGGACAAATTCTTTTGAGGAAGGAGAGAATGATGCAATTCGGATTGAATTAAAGTTGTTCACTCGAAGTCAAGCTCGGGACCTTAAAAGAATGCAGGGTTTGTTCATGAAGTTAGAGGTCCTTGAGCTTGTGTTGATGGCAAAGAAAGGGTTTCATGCCATAAAGATCGCTGGGGGAGTTCAAGGGAAGACGATGGATGAAGCTTCCACATTAGGCGAGTAGGACTTATTTGGCGACTCGCCTAATGGCTTAGGCGAGGGCTCCAAGCTCGCCTGAAGTTCCAGAAGTCCCAAGAGAAGAGTCAACTCGCCAACATGATCGGCGAGGGCGAGTTTGGGTCTCTTTTGTAATAACTACATAAGACTATAAATAGCTAGTTTAGGTTCTCATTTCAGCAAACAATTTTGAAAATCTTGTATGAGTATATTGAGAGCTTGGTACAAGCTTGGGTTGATTATTGTTTAGAAACATTGGTTGCGAGGTGAATTCATTTCCCTCGAGGCCATTCTAAGAGGTAGGTGTACATTGTAGGATTAACAAATTGAGGTCTTAAGGCTTAATATACCTTTTGGTTGCTCTTAATATACCTTTTGGTTGCTTTCTATTTCCTCTTTTTGTGTCTATCTATCTATGTTTCTTTCTTGTCTTCCATTTCCGCATTTTCATTCATAATTCATAGTGAGAATTACATCAAGTTGTGTCCTAGTTCGCGTGTTGGGTCATGCCTTGATCGATTATTGAGGTTGGTTTTCGGGTCAAATTATTTCTACTCTCCAATGAAAATAAAAGATATTTTCAAAATGTTTTTCATTCAAAAACCTAACACTAGAGAAAAATATTTTCTACTCACCAATCAAACATTAGAAAATAAGTCAGAAATCTGCTTGTTTTACGGGAAAACACATTTTCCTTCATACCAAACACACCCTAAATAGATTTCTAGCTCGAAAAGAACAAGAATTGGAGGAAATAAATCAAAAAAATTGTGTAGTCTATAGGGGAAGTTCTTTATGAAGTAGGTCTTTTATAATTGGACTATGTATGGTACTAACATGTTACCTAATTACAATCCAAGTTTGTTCCACTACAGGTATAGACTTCTATTATTTCTTCAAAGCAAGCTGAGAGAAAAGTGATGGAAAATGAGTTCAAAAATCTCTGGAAGTTGCAATGTGCAGAAAAAACTAGATTAGAGAACCAGCTCTCTTTTGTAGTGTCAAATTCTTTGTATCCCGTCTAGTTCAATGTATGAGGCTTATTAAGTTGAAACCTTATTCGCTTCCTCCATTATTTGCTTATTCTAGAAGCTTTATTGTGAGGTAATTTTCATAGTGTGAGCTTGAAGATAGCTTGAAAAACTAAGCTAGAGCTCTATGTTGCTCAGACTCTTCAAAAATATCATCAAGTGCATGTTGGATCTTTCAAAAGTAGCTCTATGTTGCTCAGACTCTTCAAAAATATCAAGTGCATGTTGGATCTTTCAAAAGTAGTGCGTTTTGGAGGATCTGACAGAGATGCGCCACAATTTTGAAGAGCCTGAGCAACATAGCTAGAGCTAGCTTGAAGAGGGTTTGCTACAAACAGAGTGGCTAAATCATCTGCCTAAGATTTAGTCGCTTAGGTTATTGTTAGAATAGGTGTAGGAATGAGATCAATAAATAAAATCCTACTTGATGATGGATTGTAATGTAGTGTCCTAGTTGGAAAAGGAGTCTTGCGTAGTGTATATAATTAGGTCTTAGTGTAATAACAAAGAGACACAATTCAATAATATTTTCTCATATATTTTCACAGGTATAAAAGCCTCTACAATCTAGGTAGAGAATCAAAACATAATGGCTTGGGAGCCGGCGAGCAATTATAACTCATATGGTCGCCCGTCTTGCCAATGATTACGTTAGCAAAAAATGGGGCAATATTATATACATGACAAATAATCATGTTGAGAAGGAGTGATCTGAGAAGCATTTGAGATAAAGAAAGTAGTCACCGTACTTCTTTTCGGTAGCTTCTTAAATCTAACTTGTGTAACATCGTGCATCTCTGCGGTGACTACTTTGTCATATCCAGTTTGCATAGCACCGCGCGTCTTTCCCGATTATTTTCTCATATATGAGTTGTGTAGCACCATGAGTCTTTCCGATGACTACTCATATCTGATTAGCATAGTTCCACACGTCTTTCTGGTAACTCCTCAAGATCTAACCACCTGCTAGCACGTGAGCCTGTTTCATCTTGTTTTCCCGACTTCTTGTTCAAGATCTACTTTGTCTCTTGATTTCGAGACGACCCATATATTTAATATGAATTTCCGATAAATTTTCAGTTTGTTCCTATTCAACTGAGATTGCCCAGACGTCCGAAGCAGTCCTTACCAATTTTTTTGCAGATATCTCTACAACGTCTCTCGCTGATCCTTGTATTAATCACATCTATAACAAGCTCGGTACATATGACTTGTATGCACCAGCTTGAGGGGAGTGTTAGAATAGGAGTCGGAACAAGAATACTATATAGAACCCTACTTTGAAAAGGACTGTAATCCTACTTTGAAAGGAGTCTAATGTATTGTCTCTAAATACAGTCTCAATGTAATAATGTGCAGGCACAATTCAATAATATTTTTCTCATATATTTCTCCCAGATATAAAGAGCTTTGCAACCTGAAACTGCTCTTGTTTTGGCGAAGTTTAGGTGAGAGAAATCTCAAAGGTGGGTCGTGATTTTTCTTCCCTTGAGCAAGGAAGTTATCCACATAAGATTATCCTAGTTTATTTTTGCAGTTCTTTACGGCAGTAGTTAGCTGAACCAGTACGAGGCACCAGCTCCTCATACTAAAGTTGTGCGGACTGCAACTGAAGTTAGCTAAGAATTTTGAGAGGTAGAAAGTTTAGTACAACCCTATTCACCCCACACTTGAGCCGAGTAGGTGCACTAAATTAACAGTCCAGTTCCCAGCCATTTCTCCTCTAATATAGTGAAAGAGACAGGATTTGCGTCATTTTTATGCCTACAGCCCAAACGATAATCAGAATTCAGAGTGCACAAAAGTCCCGTTGTATTCCTAAAGATAGCTAAAATCATAGACAGAGATCCCTAATGGAAGTATATTTTCAAAAGACGAGTAAACAATCCTTGATAATTTCTGTTTGCCCAGCCACCAATGTATGAGACATACATTAACATAATGTGCATGTAAAAGTACCATCAACCAGTCATTTTGACAGACAAAGGAGAAGATTTCATATCTATCAAAGGTTTTAAGTGAAAGAAATGTGAATCTCCAATACTTGCATAACATTCAATAGACCTCTCAAAAAATTCAATAGACACTTACATGTAAAGATATCCAAAATTATCAGCAACAAGGACCACACTTCTGTCTGAGTTAACATCCAACCCATAAAGCATCCTCCAACTGCTTGGTCCCTACAAGAAAATCATTTGCGACTTATACAACCATATAACCACTTCATGGCGACTGACTTGCTGGTGTCATCTCTTTCACTCTCCTTTCTTTGCTATTCCCCAACCGAAAGCGATAAATTTAGTGATGTTATCAGTGTGACCCAGAAGCTCATTGGTTTCTCTAGAAACACAATGGGGGCATCAAGACATCATTTACCTTGACCCACAGTCAGGGAACACACACTTAATAATATTCAAGGATTCAAAAGTATACAGCTAAATTACAAAGCAAACACTCAAGATGATTCAAACAACAAACCTGACTGAACACCAAAGGAGAAAAGTCACCATGAGAGTTAAAGAGTATCAAATATGTAGATGTATCGGTTTTCAGTATATAAGCAAGGTTGAAATTTCCTGTAATGATCTGTGTCCTTGCTCCTGAAACGTATCTATGGGCACTAAAAGGGGACAAGCAAGTTCAGAATAAAAAGTGTCCAGCGCCGTGTTCACAAGGTAAAAAATATCCCGTAGACTTGTCCAACCACAATAACTGAAATAACAGGACAATTCATATAAACAGAACAACTTGTTTTCAGAAAATCACCTCCCACCCATTTGGATTAAGGTTCATTAGCGACAATGAAATCCCAGTCTCTAGGTCCGTACAACTGATTGTTCCGTCAGATGAAGCAGCATATATGGATCCATCATTTGTCGGGTTGAACCTAAACGAATTAAAAACAACTCATTTTTTTACTGAAGAGATAATAATGCAGGTGATATCTAAATGCAGCTGCAGACATTAAAAACATATCGATAAATGCGACAAAAGGAGATAAAAACACTCACTTCATGTTGTTAAGTATACAATTGTGTATGTTCCCATATACCGTCTTTTCATGCACTTTCCCAAAATCCCAGATGCCAAGTTGGCCTTTCTGAAACATAAAGTAATATAGCATTAACCTCTACAAATTTATATGACCTACCAACAGAGAACTCAATTCATTGCCACACTTTAGAGTTATATTGCAGAGAGATCTTAGACCTTATCACCAGATAAAAGAATATTGTTGTTTGTAGGATGGAACTCCAAGCATGTGACTCGCCTACTGTGGTAACTGATTACTGCACAGTGGACTTGATCTGGGATCACATGTGCTGGCTTGATCTATTACAGAAACCAAGGAAAGCAAATTATGAAGCACATTTTCTAAAGATACATATTGTGTAACTTCACTGTCTAAAGGAAATATGTTGCACTATAATAAACAAGGAATGGTAATCCGTTAAGCTACAACACTTCACGATGAAAATTTACCCTATAATCAAAAACTAAAGTAGAAAACATATTTCACTTACATTGCAAGATATTTTATGTGGCAATGACCACATGCAAGATGCAAGACATAAAATAATATGAAGAGTTGAACAAAACCTGAAAACATGTTCCCTCTGTTCCATTGTTATGTGGAACTATTTTACTTGACAGGCAGTTTTAGAAAAAAAAAAAAAAGACATACCATGACATTTATGCTGCTATACAAGCACATCATTAAGAGGTAAAAGGAGAAGTCTAAAGTTAAGAGTTTCTAAATTTAGAAGGCATCATTCTTTTTCGGAAAAGATACAAAAAAGGTAAGGAACAATGGGAGTATAAAGGAGCAAAACGATGTACCAATGACAACTAGAATACCATGTAGTATCTGTAGGAACATATATTCTGAACCAACATAAATATATGGATCAAAACTGAAAGTACAATTAATTTCATAGAGAAAAAGAAGAAAAATAGATTGACAGAGAAACATTCTAGTCAAACTGTAAAGCTTACAAAGTAGTATGTAAGGAAGCATGAACATTTATTGGCAAAGAATGATACGTGGATGTGAGGATAGCATATCTAAACTTACTGGAGGAAGGCGGGGGTGAAGCTGGCGTTGGAAAACAAATTCCAAAGGATTAGTTGTGTTCTTGTGAGGCGCTGGGTGCATCCCATATTCTGTAGCTACTCGGTGGGGGCAAGTGACTGTGGTGTGACCTTCAATCCCACAAGAAAGAAAAACAAAACTAAAGTTAATATTGAGGAGAAAATGTTAGAGCAGTAAGTGGGCAGAAATTACCAGGCATTTTGCATAGAAAACATGGTTTCATTGGGCAATCAATATAAGTTGCACCCCTGAAACCTGCTTCATGACCACTTTTCTTGCAAACCTGGAAAATAAAAAATAAAAACCCTTGAGAGTAAAGTATAGTATAGTAATATAGTACTAAGCAGGCAAAGAGTGAAACAAATACTACTTTGCAAACTTTCTTGAGAGTAATAGTGATGGGTGTTTTCCCTTTTTGTATTCTCTCCTCTTCAGGTGAAACTACATTAGCAGCTTCTTCTTCATCATCGTCTTCAGACGAACTTTTCTCCAACTCCGTCTCTCTATCGATCACTACTTGAGGAAACAAACTTCTTCTACGCATTTTCTTTCGACACTCAATTTTGGGTACATACTACACAAATACAACCACAACCGACTTAACAACAACCCGCTCTTCTCCTTCTTTTTTAAAACCTTAATCCATGGCCTAACAACTCGACACGACTTCTTATTTTAAACCGTCCAAATTCATCCTATGCCCCTGTCTCTCTCTCTCTCTCTCTTCTTAACTCTTCATCTTCTGCAAAAAAAATTCTTTTAATATTTCCTTAATTCTTCATTTTTTTCAAATCACTTTTTATTTTTAAGAAAAAATCTTTAATCGTAAATTCCTCTAAGTATTTTTTTTACTCAAAAATGTTATTTATCTAACTATTAATAGAAGTTTGTAGACACTGAAATTTTATGGAACTCTACAAGATGCGTTCAATCTGAGTTGGGACTCTATAAATTGTGTTCAACTCAAATTAGTATTTTTGGAGACTACTAAACCATAAACCCTAGCTCATGCCTATATAAAGGGTATTAAATTCCCGTAAAAGGCATCTCGGAAATTCTATAAAGAGATTAAGATCTCGAATAGTCTGCAAATTGATGGATTATTCATATAGAGAGGTCAAATCTAAATCATCCTAGTTCGAGAAATACACCACTAATGGCCCTCAAATCATGGATAAATCCTAGGAGAGTAGAATCAACGAATCAACAGAATTGTACAAACAATCTATCTTGATCAATAAAGTTATATTTCTACTTAATTTATTGTGATCGCAATTTTTTTCTGTCACTTTAAAATTTGTTGCAAAGAAATTGGCACACTCAGTGGGACCAAAGCCCTTCATCTTGCTCTCATAAATCAAATTTGAAAATCTGAATCTACAAAGGTGGAAGAATGAGTACTTCAAAAAGGTGGAAGAATGAGTACTTCAAGCCTCGTTTTGAGTTTCATCAAGTCTACACTCCGACAAGCCTTGAAGCAGGGGGCAATTGTAGACATTGAAATTTTGTGAGACTCTACAAGATGTGTTTAAGTCAAGTTGGGACTCTACTGTAACGACCCGCATGTACATCCTAGAAGTTAGGGCATTCTTAGGTTATCACACAGCGTACTCGACCTCTCGGAGGTCTTGTACAAGCCCTTAGACATCATTCATTGTATATATATACGAAAAGTAGTGTGGAATTAAAACTTTTCTTTCAAAACATAATGTAGAATCATTTTTTAAAACTTAACATATGTCTCAAACCATCTATGACAACATGAATAACAAGAGTCTTGGGTCACAACCCATAAAAGTCTAACATAATGAAAAATATAAAGACAACATAGTGGTGGTAGTCCTCGGATGCTATGAGGACTCACCAAGTCTTCACTTCTTGGAAACCTTGGAACTCTACCCTTCTAGCAAACTCAATCTTCTCAGACCCTACATGAACAACATGTAGGCAATATGCATTAGTACGATTAGTACTAAGTATAGAAACATCATACCAAACATAAGATATCTCAAAGGGTTAGTCAATAACAGACATAATCATAAAAGATAAAGCCATAAGCATAACATGAATATCATAAGCATAATAAAGCATCATAAAACATATAAGAGTTCATTCTTGACTCATTGTCTTTCTTACTATTATGACTATCTCACAAGCCACCTCCAAGTATCCTTGTGCAAGGATAAGGCAGCATCACATACTACTACCAAAGCTAAGTACCTCTCTTTGGTTATACTTGATCATAGTTCACTTTCATAATTAAGACCTAAGTTCATCATAACATATGAGCACTATGCCCCTAGGCCACCTCAAAACACACTAGTGCAATGCATGTGAAGCATCCCATAATACCTCTGTCACATCCGGGGAGCACCCCCTAGAAGTAACATGGCGTACTTTACCTCTCGGAGGTCTCATACAAGCCCATAGTTATCATTCATCGCATTGACATAGTAAATTTAGCGGAAAATTTAAAACTTTCTTAGCACATCATATGCTAGAACATTACTTCGTATTTATAAAACATAAGTCATAATACATGTATAGACCTTAAGTCTCTTTGTCATCTTAGACTCAATAACATTGGAGTACATTAGGGACACGGCCCACAAGACACATTAAATAACTATACAATATTGAAAGATTTTACAATAAAGACATAATTAGGAGATCCTTGAACTTTAAGAATTCCTTTTATTGAGCTTGGGAATCATCTATAAAGCTCTTCACCATTCAAGATATTCTTTAAGCATCCATAACCTACACTTTGAGTGTGTTTGGTATGAAGGAAAATATTTTCTGGAAAATGTTTTCCAATTTTCTCATGTTTGGTTGGGACAAAAGTTTTGGAAAATGTTTTCCAAATCAACTCATTTTCCTCAAAATTAAGGAAAATGACTTCCCTTAAAAATTTAAGGAAAACATTTTTCAAAGCTCTCCTCTAATTTCAAATTACATTTTTTTTGGAAAAAACATCAATTTTAAAAAATATTCAATTTCAAAATTTTATTTTTTCACCCGATCCCTGACCCCCACCCCCACCGGCCAGCCCCCCATCCCAACCCACCCCCTCCCCGAAAAATTGATTTTGGCTTCTAAAAATATTTTCAACTTTAAATTTTCATTTTTAAACTCCTACACCCCCCCTCCCCGGCCAGCCCCCCTACCCACTCACCCCCAACTCCAAAAAATTAATTTTGTTTTTTAAAAATACTATCAACTTTAAATTTTTATTTTTCCACTCCTAACCCCTCCCCCCTGCCCCCACCCACCACCCCCAAAAAATAATAATTTTGCTTTTTAAAAATATTTTTAATTTTATAAATTATTTTTTACTCTAATAAAAATAAAAGATGTCGCTCAAAAACATTTTTCATTCATAAATCAAACACAAAATCATTTCCGTAAAATATTTTCTACGCACCAACCAAACATGAGAAAATAAGTCCAAAATCTACTTGTTTTCCAGGAAAACATTTTCTAGGAAAACATTTTCCATGGAAAACATTTTCCTCCATACCAAACACACCCTTTGTGTAAAAAGTAGAGAAGAATGAGATTAGCACAAGAATGTACTAAGTATGACAACCATGCAAAAACATGCATTTGAAAGGGACATTTCCTTTGAAATCATACTTCATGCCATTTTGAGTAAATCATCATAAAACCTTAATTCAATAACATTTATATCATTCACATACTTCATATAAACATATTCGAACACCAAACATTACATAAGATCACATATAGAATTTATGACATTTTTGAGTCACATTACAGTGATCTCTCTTTCCCTTAACAATGAGCTTTATTTCCTTTTATTCACTAACTTCTCAAGTAACCCTCTAGTGATACTTGGTGCAATGCAACCTTAAGGCCACAAGGAAACATACATATCATCTACAAAATCCAACACATATCATCATAGAAGTATAGTACAACTTAGACATATTTAAACCAATACCATAGGGCAATTACAGTAACTACCTTTAACTTGCACATATACCAACTTCACTTCACATTCATGCATTATAAACCCTTAATCACAATCCTATTCTAAGCCTACTAGTGCAATGTATATGTGAAGCCCCATAACCTCACACATACTTAGTAAACCTATCATAAGACCACAAGTCTTACCATACAATTCATACATCAACAAGTAAGTGAATATAACTTCATTCATGTCAATACAAGACCTTTACCATGTAGTCAATAATATCAACATCATACATATAGACTCATACCATGCACATCTTCATAACAAGTAGACCAATACTACAATGTTATGCATAAAGACATAATCATAATCATATACATTAGGGTCACCCCTCTAGGACTTCCTAAGGAGCTACTTGTGCAATGGCTAGATGGTTCATTACTTCCACCTATCCTAAGTAGCCTCCCTTAAGTCATACTAGTTAGGATCCTAGTCATTTACTTCCATTGTCCATTTTACTTTAGGGAAACTATAGTCTTAACTGACACTAAGACCATGGGTGCTAAATATGGAATTTGGTGTTGTAGAGCCTTACACCAATGGAAGGTGTTCCTACCTAGCCAAGGTAGAACATTAACATATATCCTAGCATCCTAAGTGAATTCACTTTGCTAGATCCTATGTGGCAAGCATAGTTTATGGAACTAAGAGATAGGTAATTTCCCTCTACAAGCCATTGGACAATTGGGGCCTCATCTCATGAGAAAACATGAGTGAATCTTCCTCAAAGGGAAGTCAACACCTCATGTGGGTCCATAGGTGAGTATTCCTCTAAGGGAAGTCAACACTCTATAAGGGACAAATGGTGAATCTTCCTCAAGGGAAAGTCAACACCTCTCAATGTCAAGTTCACTCGGTGCTAAGTTAAGTTCCCTTTTATTGAAAAGCCATTATTACATTTTTTATAAAACATAGGCTTAGAATATTTGATTCTCATATGCTTATAGCATACTCAAGCACCTATCTAGTTTTAGAGTAATCTTGGGCACCCCCCTCTTACTTACTAGATCATCATCCATGTGAGTGTGTTTACATATATGTGAGCAAACCTTTCACATAACACATAGATATCACACATGTTCATACATCAATGCATAAGTCTATAGGTATAACCATATGAGTAATCCTTCCATATAAACCTACAAAGACTCTATGCACATTCATACTTCATCATATCATATGAGCTTAACATGCATAGTAGTAGAAACTAGTGAATATGAGAACTACCTTTCATTTAGACACCATGAACCTTACTACTTTCAAGCATGCATGAAGTGTGAGTGTGTGTGTACATTGGTCAACATGATCACATAATGGCTATCAACAACACATTGAGGCAGCCACCCTCTTAGACCACATTACCCCTTCAAGCATAGACCACACAACACACAATAGCATAGGAGGCAAGTTAACTTCATAGAACACTTTAAGACTCCTAACATTAGCTATTCACACATTCACATAGGGGTACATGGGTAGGGATCATCAATCATTAACACTTAACCCATGGCAGCACCTACACATGCTCTTACATAGCCATTCACATGCTCATAACAATAGTAACACAACCTAGGTTCACAACTATAATAGAAGACTAGGAACAAGTTACACATAAGGTGATCATCATAATCACTCATTCATATAATCATCAATTTTCCTTCAAGGCCATTGTCAACACATATATAATGACATAAAGTAAACACCGCCACCATAAGTGGATCATACCACACAATGTCATTCACGGCTTCATCAACATTACTATAGAGAAGTAGAGAAGTAGAAGAGTAGAGCAATTCTTACCTACCCTTTAGCCTTTGGTCATCATTGACCTTTACTACTCCTTCATCAATAATTCAAGTATAGGGCAGTAGCTTAAGTTCCATAATCATACATGAATTCAATTATAAGCTACTACAAGTTCATACTACAACTAGCACAACACCTTAGCATACTAGAAGGTAGAAGAACATAGACCATTAGCCAATTTCACTTACATGAATTATAGATCATATTTCATCAATAACATCAATCTATGGCAGTAGCCAATCACACACTTAATCATAATGAAATCATATTTAAAGCACTTCAAGATCAAGCTACAACATAGGCATTAGACTTGTCAATTCGCTAGAATGGAGTGGAATTAACCAACACTATTGATTCTCTAAGGCCTTGATCATCAATCATATTTTAACAATAATGTACATACTAGGCAGCAGATAAATAGATCACTACATCAAATCTATCCACAATTCGAGATCACATCATATACATAGTATTATCAATCGATAGACTAGAAGAGACTAGATCAATTCACATAAGCCATCTTTACTTCAATCATACAAGATTCATATTCATAATTCAAACATGATATTAACCTAGAGCAGTAGATATAACCAACTTAACATGATCGAAATCCACATTAAATCATTAAGAGGCCAATGTTACAGTGAACCATGGAAACTAGGCTAAACATGTAGAAATCTTCATACATTGATCCTCATGGATCCTTCAACATCAATTCAACATAAATTCATGTAAATAACAGTATATATAATCACTTCAACATAAGAACATCACAATTCAATCGATAACAAACCGTGATCACATTGTCCATGCAAGGCTAAATCATTTTGGTGAAGGAGCATGGGTTCATCATGCAACTGAAGTCAAATTCACGTTAAAACCACTGTATTAACTTCAATTAATCATGATTTAATCGTTCAAAACATTTTTAGAAGGAACCCATGGTAGATTGATGAAGAAAGTGTTTGATCATATTTTTCTCTTTGAAATCTTTGAGATTGACTCTCTAGATGAAAAGATAACTAGAGATGAAGATCACCATACCTTAATGTTCATGAAAATCTCTAAAACCTGGTGATTCATACACAAAAATCCAAGATCCAAGCAGTTTTTGAGCTTCACCAACAATGGTGGTTTCTAGGGAGAAGATTTTTGGAGAGAAGATTTCTTACGTGTGTATGGGATTGGGAAATGGGAGGTTCACGTGTAGGATGACTTATATACACCCAAAATTAGCTAAATAACTCAATTAGGGTCGGTTTAGGATGTCAGGTGAATTTACCATTCACCCCTTTAATGAAAATTGCGCAGGCTTCAGCTCACAGGCCACCATCGACGGACCTACCTACTGGCCATAGGTCAGTCGACGGGCCGTGTCTGGATTCCGTCGTTTGGTACTTAGCCAATTTTTGGCTTGATACCTGCCCAAGATAAGTGCCAATTGATGATACCTCACCTATGGGCCGTTGGTTGACCAACTGGCCGTCGTTTGGTCCGTCCATTTACACTGCCAAGGCAGTGTCTCAGCCAACTTTGGGTCCTTCTTGTGGGCCCTTTTGTGGGGCCCTTTTGAAGTCATACCCGGATGTTTCCCACGTAAATACAACCATTAACAAGTTGTAGACATTCCACATAAGTTTCACCCAAAACAAACACCTGCAACACGTCCAAACATGCAAGGCCCCATCAAGACGTACATGAATGTCTCAAGGGCTAACTTTCGAACGTCTTGGACGTTCTAGGACGTTTGACCTCCAAACTTCTCGAAACTCCATATATACCATTTAACATCATTATAACTCATTTAAAGACTCTTTAGGCTCATTTCATACAATTTTAAGCATGTATAGACACATGAGGCACATAGGTGACTAGTCGTCGAACGTTTTGGTCGACTCTTGACGTTTGACTTCCAATTCACCTCAAACTTTATACACTGCCTCTAAAACATATTATAAGACATTTTAGGACATTAGAACATTAAGACAAACATGTTAGGCTCTAGATACCCTATCTCATTTTGGGGGTCATACAACCTCACACACTAAGCATATCTTGAAATCACCATAACTTGTTTTATGTCATCTTAGGAGTCATCTAATATACCTAGTTCATATTGACAATGAACTATCATCTTAAGTCAATCATGTCATGGAAGGCAACTATAGCACTATCCAAGCTAAACATACATCATGGAGGGGTCATGTCATAGGTAGCTTCAAGTCATACTTGTTCAATGTATAGATGGCATCCCATACTACCATCCATACCAAGTAGTTCTCTAGACTACCCTAATCCAAGCTAACTTGTCTTGCAACCTTGTCTATTAAGCTCAACATACTATCATAATAGACCTGCTATCTTGGAAAACATCTCAATATACTAATTAAGCTACTAAAGGAAGGATACAACCATCCTAGCCACCATGCAACCAATCATGTAGATGCAAGATAATCATAGGGGAGCATGAACCCTCAACCTTAAGCTACCATGAGAAACCTATCTCAAGCTATTCCATGAAATACACCTCACGTGCAAATCAGGCTACCATGAAATGCACCTTCCATGCTAGTCAAGCTAACATTAGGAAGGCCTTTCCCTTAAAGTTACCATGAAATGGTTTTGGCCAAACCAAGTCAAGCTACCATGATCAAGTATCCTTACAACACAAGACCAAGCTAGTCATGGGAGAGATCACTACCTCCATCCCAAGCTACCATGAAGGCACTCTAGTCATGCTACTTCAAGCTATTCTTAGGAGAGCTACATTCTCAATCCCAAGCTACCATGAAGTTCAAAACATCAAGCTACTATGAGTAATCTAACCCAAGCTTCCATGAGATTCGACATCTCAATCTACCATGAGTATTTCAACTCAAGCCTCCTTGAGATTCACTATCCCAAGCTACCCTTGAGATCTACTATCTCAAACTATCATGAGTACTTCACTCAAGCTACCATGTCCTTAGTGTTGTCTCACCAAGTCTACTACACAAGAAGTGATCATACAACTCACCTTCAAGATAACCATAGTCTACAATACATTGATTCATGTTAGGTTCTTAAGTCATCCTAGGGTTCCTTTATGCGAGAACTTGCTTCTCCTAATCATATTCATGTCTAGGTGTAGAAGAGAAAGGAAACATAATCACAATCATCTTCATCAAGACTTTACTATAAAATCCCTAGTATCAATGGCATAACATCCCTTAAATGATTATTTCTTTTAATTCATTATGATCCATGTTCGATTACATGCTTACTTCATTCAATAAGATCATTAGAAGGCAATTTTAGTCATACATGATCACATAGGTACAGTTCCCACTTCCTAGGTCAAGATCATCCTAAATCAATTTGAGCTAGTTCAATTCATATCTAGGTGATTCAATCATGATCAAATAGTATACAATATAATTGAATTAAGAAGATCAACATAAAACCTTCATCTAGCCTCTAATGGCCTCAAATCACCACGATCACTTTCAACATCAATTGCTACAATTCACCATGAAAGCTTCATGAAAACATCTTATAATCATCATATGAACATAATTGAATTCTACCCACTAGATTGGGATCACAATCAAGCCTTACCCACATTGCAATCACAACCCTTTCTAGATAGGGGTATTTTGGATTCACAGTTGAGGGATAACTAGGTGACTCCATGAATGGAAGAATCCATGGATGAATAAGCTTCACAGACCTTAGATTATAGCCTTAAACCCAGCTTGAAACCTTGATCAACTCGTCCTAAGAAGATGCTGCAATTTCGTTTCTTCTTCAATGGTGGTTTTGGGAGAACTTAGGAAGAGAAAGGTTTTGATTTGGAGTCTAGGGTCTAAATGGATATTATATTGCTTATATACACTTCAAATACCTAAAATAACCATCAGTAATTAATCCCTAAAATACCCAAAAGACAGCTGTAACTATTGGACCATTTGAGCAATTCTAATTTGACTTAAAATCGATGCGACCAAATATGGGAGATTACTGCGCGTCGCGGAGGCATTTTTTATTCTTGGTTCTGGAACATAATTTGAGACAGAATGGTTCATGATTTTCCCGCATCGCAGGGCAAAAATTTACCTTTAAATGATGGCTCTGCGTTGCGCAGCAGCCTCCACATCTAGGCTGTCCGGCAGCTTCACTGGCCTATGTTTGGGTCCTCCTCGGGGACCCTTAGGCTGGTCTCAAGGACATCATTCTTGGATCTTTAAACCCTTTACATGTCACTCTATGCATAGGAACCATCAATACTCAATTTTAACCTCAAACCATCCCCGAAAACTGTACTACAAAACACTATGACACACTAGTTCAACTTCGACTAGTTTTCGAACGTCCTTGGGCGTTTGACCTCCAAACACTTCCAAACTTTATGCATTGACTTTAAACACTATTATTAGTCATTTTAACACCTTATAAGATCATGGAACCACATGTTAGGCTCTATCTTTCCCTAATTTATTTTTGGGGTGTTACATCGACAAATTGTTTTCAACCATATACCCTAGTTCAAGCCTATATAAAGGGTATTAAATTCCCCTAAAAGGCATCTCAGAAATTCCACAAAGATATAGAGATCTTGAATATTTCACAAATTGATGTAATATTCATATAGAGAGGTCAAATCTAAATCTTAGCTCGAGAAATATGCCACTAACGACCCTCGAATCATGGATAAATCTTAGGAGAGTAGAATCAAGAGATCAACAGAATTGTACCCACTATCTTGATTTGTAAAACCGTGTTTCTTCATCTTTTATTGTGACTGCAATTTATTTTGTGTCGCTTTGAAATTTGTTGTAAACAAATTGGCACAATTTGTAGAGTTCATCCATGATTGATAGTTCTTTATATATAAGCAAAGATATGTCCAAGATTGTAGATTCCATCCATAGAACTCTTATTTATAGCCAATAAATGTAGTATGAACATGTGCTTATTGTTCCTTATCAGAAAAGACACAAACCTTTAGAAAACTCATAGCCCTTTAGAAAGGTCACAACTCATCCCAAAAGTCACAACTTTTTAGAAAAGTTACAACATTTCAAAAAAGTCACACCTCTTTAGAAATGTCACAATACTTTGGAATAGTTACAACCCTTTGCAAAGTCACAACTGTCACGCCCCCAAGTCCCATTGAGACGGACAAGGACTGATGTCCTAAAGGCCCGAGAGAACCAACATATGACTTGGTGGATAACTATTGAAACTTACCGCTAAAATTATATTTGTCAACTAGTACTTGGAAGAATAAACACACCAATATTGGGTAATGAACACATATAAAAGTAGTTTGACATTGTAACACCCTAAAACGAACTAAGGTGAACTAGAGCTTCGTGATTGTTTCTTGAGTTAATTTTGTAATAAAGTGAGTTATATTGATGTCTTTAGGCAGTGTGTGAAGTTTGGAGGTCAAACGTCCAAGAACGTCCATGACGTTCGGGAGATATGCCTTAGAAAGTGCTTGTGTGTCTTGATGTGTTTGAGTGAGTTTTACGTGTTTTTTTTGTTTGAAATTTATGTAGGATGTTCCTAAGACCTAGACGACTATTTTAGGGTTTTAACATCTGGTACATCCACAGCTAGGACCCACGAGGGGCCCTAGAAGAGGACCCCATTCATTTGGCAAGAGGCTTCCAAATAGTGACCAACGACGACCACAAGGGACGGACCATTGGTCAACCAACGGCCCGTCGACCTTGGGCGTTGATTGGCCCTGCAAGGCTAGCCAAGCCTGCACAAGTTGACGACTCAGTACCAATCGACGTACCCCATCAACGGGGCGTTGATGGGGCAACGACCCGTCTATGAGTGGGCATGGTTTGGCGTGCCAAAAGCTGTCATTTTCTGTTTTGGCTTGGGGTGTTTGGTAAATTCACCCCTAGTGTTTTAGGGACCTTGGACGTTTATTTAGGGTTTATTAGGTATATTAAAGTGTTTCAAACCCTAAGACCTAATTTTAGACTCCACTTCCTAAAACCCAAAACCCCTCTCTCTTAAAAGACTCTCTCAAGTCACCATGGAAGCTAGAAGTCAAGAAATGATAGGAAGGCTGTTGGTGGTCGTGTGCTTCATAAAAATCAGTGGGTTTTCTTGAATGTGAGGTATGGTAGTCATCCTTGAACTCTCTTCCATTCAAGGAGCCACTTTTAAGGAATTTCAAAAGAGGTTTTCAAACCCCAATTTCTTCTATCTTTGACTCTAAGTATGGGTCTTGCATGAAAACATTTCTAATGATTCAAATATGATGTTTCTAATGTTAGTTTGTGATTTTAATGCTAAAACATCAACGAAAATCATGTTAATGTTTTTTTAATCAAATTTTGGCTTAAGAAATGGGTTAAAGGAGCTTGGTTTTGTAGTCTTTGAGCTTTGTTTTACTTGTGTTGTTATTGATGTTTAGCTACTGCCCTAAGGGCTAATTTATGATGAATTATTGAGTAAAATGTTATAGGTGATGGAATCTTGGATCAAAGGGTAAGTTGGTTGTGCTGTTTAGCTTTAATTATGAAATGCTCTTGAGTGGTATGGTCCACCTTCTTGGTGCCGGTGTTTACTTGAATTGTATGAATGTATAGTTACTTGTGTATTGTGAATGAGGCCATGAAGTATTATTATGTGAAAAATTATGGAAATGAAGTTATTCATGTTGATGTGTTTTATGAAGCTTGTTATGAAAAGTATACTAAGGATTACGTCTAAATAACTTATATGATTATATGAAGTATGTTAAAGTGTGTGATGTGATGAATGAAGGTCTAAGCATGTATAGAATGAAATGTAAATGGAATGATGCTTATGTTCAAGGTGTGTTCACATGTACACATACACACTCACACTTGAATGAATGAATGAAGCTAAGTTAAGTCAAAAGGGGAATTTTGGGGTTAACACTATTCGTGATTTGAGAAGAAGTGTTTAGTAGGAACCTCACTATTCCCAAGAGCTTTATAATGTAGGTTGGAGTATGGATACCCTTCGTGAGTTGAGATGTGGTGTCCAAAAGTTATCCTTGACATTTAGTAATGAATGTTGAGAATTCGTGAGGAGTTATGCTTAGCACCGAGGGGATATGAAGAAGGGGTGGCTACACTTCGTGAGTTGAGAAGTTGTATTCCAATGTACCTCGCGCCCGCATATGTGTAGCTATTGGGAAAGCCATGTAAAATCTAAGAGAAAAGACCTCACTCTAGGAAAGTGGGGGGACCCTTCTCCGATAAGAGAAGTATCGGGATTCCATGTTTATCTCTCATCGTCTCTGTCGGTTACGCTAACCCCCACAAAAGTAATGAAAGTACTAAGTCTTTTAAAAGAGTGTACTACTTAGGGTAGGTAGTGGAATGGGACGCTATCTATCCATTGCACTAAGTAGGCATTCAGAAAGGTGAGTCTTGGTCAGTCTTAAATGAATTGAATGAGCTAAGTCTTCTAAAATAGTGTACTACTTAGGGTAGGTGGTGGAATGGGATGCCATCTACTCATTGCACTACGTAGGCATTCCAAAAGGGAAGTCTTGGTGTGTTGTTTGAGTGTTCTTCTAATGCTTTTGTCATCGAGGGGGGACTTGTTTTTCCGAAGCGAGTAAGCTTAGACGGGGTAGTCTTGGGGATCACCTAGGTGTGTATTGAAGGAGGTGTATGGGCATTTCATTCATGTCTTACCTTGGTGTCTTAGGATAACCTTAGCTAGGGAAACTCCTACGGAAATGAGTTCACTTCCTATTGGCTTGACTTTGGGAGTTCACTATTTTGGGATTAAATGTGTTCACTGTAAAGGCTAAAATGTATTCACCGTAAGTTTTCTTAAGTTCACTGTAATGGTTCTAGGCTTTACTGTAAAATGGTTCCTTTTGTTAAAAATCTTGGAAATCCTTCTCTAAGTGTTAAATGGTGTTTCTTATGTTGTTTTACTTCTATATTCATGAAGGTCTTACTTATTTGGCATGAAAGTGTATTTATACTAATATGTCCCTTTTTGCATGTTTTTGCATATGTCATACTTAGTACATTATTTTGTACTAACCCTATACTTTTTATACTATATAAGTATGGGTTTAGAAGCAAGGCTGAAGTTTAGAAAGCAAAGCTTGGTAAAGATTCTCTCAAGACAAAGTAGGTCGTCGTATATTCAAGGGAATAGTTCTTAATTCTTTTAGTTTTTTATAAATTCTTATTATGTATTTCTTTCAAATGTAAAGGGCCGTGTCCCTAAGATTATTTATGTCATGTCTTTAAGTTGGATTGTGAAGACGAGATCATTCCTTAGCTTTTATGAAAGATGTTCCTTTTATTATTTTATTCGTGAAAAGTTTTAAATTCCGCACTACTTTTCATGTCTTATTTTATGAATGATAGCTAAAGCTTGTACAAGACCTCCAAAAGGTCAAGTACGCAATTGTTCCGACCCATGGATTCTCCCTAACTTCTAGGGGGTACTTTCGGGTCGTGACAGACATATTTTGAAAATTTGGACTATATAAGAAAGATCATTAGACACTGGATATTGTACACCCTCATATTATATATTTTACCACAAGGATCACTAAGAGATCTCAATTTGTTGGTACACATAATATATGATTTCATGCCAAAACATAAGGATCAAATAGTCTTCCATACCTGAATTCCCAATTCATAAAGCGTACAAAGTGTCAACTTGTCCTATAACGTCATAATCTTCTTCTACAACAAACAATTAATAAGGATAACAGCTTACCAACTAACTGGGGCTATTTCAAATCATCAAAATAGTAGCTAGGCAGGGGGCCCATAATTCTTCTAATTTAGTGTGTTCTTTCACACATTTTGTCTGTTATAGTTATTTACATGTAAAGATCTTCCCATGAGGTTTGTCGGCACTCCATAGTACCGAGATGGGACATGCATTGAGATTACAAAAACTTTAATCTCAATGGTGTATCACCACATCTTATAAATCTTCCCCATAAAAACTTTCCACAATCATTCTCTAAGTACATCTATTTTACGACTGGGAAGTACCACCTAGAAGTAACACGGCGTACTTGACCTCTTGGAGGACTTGTACAGGCCTCTTATCTTTCATTCATCACATAGGTATGAAAAGTAGTGCATAATTAAACTTTTCACAATAAAGTCAACAAGAAACTCTTTTATAAAACGTAAGAAGAACTAAGTCTCATCATCACAAGCCATTTAGACACATCTTATTATCATAAGGTCACAACCCTTACATAGAAAAGAAACTCATGTCTAATACAATGTCTTTAATAGAAAGAAACTAGAAAGAATATCCATGTCCTCGAACATATGAGGACATACCAAGAGCCTTGAGAGAACAATCTACTTCCAAAGCTTCAACTCTAAGATCCTCACTTCCTTCCACCTAACTTGTAGAAATAAAGAAGAATATGGAGTTAGTACAATTAATGCACTAAGTATGGCAATATGCAAAAACATGCTTTAAAGAGGACATTTTAGTTGAAATAAGTTTTTCATGCTATTTTGATATAACTTCTTGAATCAAGTGTACAAGACATCTTACAAGTCATCATCAACATACAAGGTAATACTTCCAAAATTCTCATCTTATAACCAAATTCATTAAGTAATCCATTATTCATTTAGACCCTCTATCCAAAGTCATCCTAAGACCGACCTAGGTAAGACATGAAGAGACCGCCCACACAACCTCTTCAATACATACCTAAGTGATCCTTAAGACTACAGTTGGCAGTAGCATCTTCTAGAATTGATTTTCTATGGTTTGCCCCCCAGGTTTAGTTTTAACTATAGAGATAATAGTAGTTGCATTTAATACCTTTTCCCTATTATCTTCGGTGAGGTAGTTGTCCCACCAATTTTTTAATGTGCCAGAATATCCGGCGCTAGTTAAAGTAAAAACTTGTTTATCGGATAAATATTTATTTTATATGCCGTAATGACCATACCCATTTCATGTATATATTATATATTTGAAGTTATGTGAGTCCATCAATATTCCATTCCGCAATCTCACTTCCAGAGTGTCAAGTATGTAATAGAAATTTGTTTTCTTCATACTGCATATCCGGAAAGGAAGGTCACTTGTAATAATTCTTTTTGATGGAATAATTAGAACCTAATTTATTAATTTCATTATCATTATCTTTGGATAAGGTATTTATACCCTTGGATTTTATCTTTTCATTAATTATTCCTATAAGTTCATCAGTAATTTCAAGTTTCTCTCGAAAGTTAGGAAATTTATCTTTGGGAAGTTCAGGTAATTTAAATATTGAGTGAATTTCTGAATCTTTATTTTTACTCTTATAGGAAGAGCTTGGTTTATCCTTAATATCCGATTTATTATTAGCTTTTAAGATTTGATTAGATACTACGTAAAGTAGTTGATTTGTATAATTGTTTTGTTGTAGTATTTTATTTATATCCTTATTTGTAGGATCACCTTTTGTGTCTATTATGTCCATTTTAAAGGGTGATGCAGTAATTACTTTATTCTCTATTGGTAAAGTAATTTTTTCTAACGGAGAATCGTAGACTCAACTATTTTATTATTTTAAGTAGTATACCATTTATTAACAACCATGTTTAATGACTCTTTTTGGTCATCTAATTTTCCAGTGTATTCAAACCATTTTAAAAGTTCTATGTCACATTTTAATCTTTTTATATCACTGAACCATTTATTTCTAAAGGTTATTCTTTCTGATAAAGAATATCTTTTTATATACCATTGTTTTTTAATGGAATTTTCTTGACTAGTCCAAAGTTTATCTAAATATTTAATATCTGGTTCAAAAGGTTAATCTAATCTAATCATGAATAAAGCATCATTTTCTTCTTGAATTTTACTAGTAGTGGGATTAGTATATTTTATGGCTTGAGGATTTTTAATTTCATATTCTACTTTGGAAATAGTTTCTGAGAAATCTACCCCCTTTAATTTTTTTTATCTATCTCTTCTAAGGATATTTCATCTTCCTCCTTTGTTATGGAGAAAGAAGGTCTAGAAAATGACATTCTTCTACTTGAAGAGATTTGATCATAAGATTGAGATCTTACAATTTTAAATCTATTGATCCATCTCGAAATTGAATTACTTGGTTAATATGTGGATTCTCTTCTTTAATTTCTGGCTTTGTTATGGATTCAAAATGCCAATCATCTTTTGTTAATACATCATCCCATTTTATCATCTTTGGAACAAATGTGTTATTATGGTTATGATTTTCTTCCATGAGCATGTAACTCCTTTATTACTTACCATTTTAGCCCTAGGGGCTAAGGATTTTCATTAATCTATAATACACGCTATATATTATGGCTATTTCTCTAGTATTAGCTTTACTAATCATATTTTTAGTTTTAACATTCAAAGTTAATGTATCAATTACGTTTTGATCATTAATATCTATTGAATAATTAGGATTACAATTAAAGTATACCCTGGCCATTGGAAAGATTACTTTGTAGTACTGCTAATAATGAATCATCAAAATTTATTAATCTGTTGTCTCTTAAAAGAAGACATCTGGGTACATCTAAACCTAATCTATATAATGGTTTGACTGCTACCTGGACAAGTCATATGTGAAGAAATTTACAATTCCTCTTATCTCTATTAATATCATTGATTGCTAATAATCTAATAGTTTCAACATTTTTATTAATAGCAATAGTAGACCTAGAAGTCTTAATATTATAATTTCTAATAAAAGCAAAGTGTCCTGTTTTATAAACCTTTTAAAAGTGTTCTTTAGAAATATTCCAATTTTGTAGATCATTTTTATTTTTTTACAATTTTATTAGAGGTGGCAGAGATGTTAAAACTATTTAAAATATTTTGATGTGTAAGTGAAGTTATTTTAATTCAAGGGAGAATCTAGCGGGTAGAAGAACACTATCCTTGGGCATAAATGTCTACGTTAAAAATTACTATCGAAATAATAAATTCTTTCGATAGTAATTTTCGCTACCTTTCTTACTAATTTTCTTTGATGTTATTCCTCTAGGCTTGGCGACGAAAACACCTTCCGTGTACGGTACTATGACACACACAGTTTAAGTTAATCCAACGGAAAGTACGGGCTTGTAAATGTCTAAACTGAGAATTATTCGATTACCCCACGTCAAGGAATAAAACTAAGAAGATAAGTGGAAGAAGAACAACAACTATAAAACTCCGAACTTACCACCCCGATCGCAACCTAAGTTTCAACTTCTTTCGCCCAAGGAAAGCGTAGGGACTTAGCTGCTCTTACCCATACCCTTTCCGGCCAACCTAACTCTGATACCAATGGAGGGTACAAATCGAGTTTCGAGACGGAATCATAAGGAAATTTTGGCAGAGTAACGGAAGGAAGCAAGAGCAAGCAAACACTTTAAGAAAAAACTTTAAGAAAACTTTAAGAAAATAAGAACAAGAAAGCAGTAAATCAAAACTTTAAATTCTTAAAAACAAAAAATAAATACTTAATATAAGTAGAGATAGTATACTTACAAAACTTATTTACTTAGGGAATAGAGAGATAACATGGATGATAGGAAATAGAAATGGGAGAAAGTGTAGAGAGGTTTTCAAAGTCGGTAAGATTTTGAATGCCCTATTGATACAAGTTATAAGACTTATATAGGCCTCAAAAGTGCTGACTAATAGTGCTGACTAATCTAACTTATTATGCTATCTATTTTACATGCGTGCATACGCTGATATACTCTATTATTTTTACACGTAACTACTAACTATTACACATCTCTAATAATATTTTTTTGGTAGCAGGGAATATATGTCACGCAGCTGCACACGTAGCTTTGTTGCATGTATATCTTCTTGAATTGATTGCTAAAATAATCTTGATATCAAGTCCATTGTCACTTTCTGGCTTGGAACTTTAATCTTGGGGGGTTCACATGTTCGTGGAATTGTTGACATAGTGAATGTACTTGCTTTGTCCAAAGTAAATTTTGTCATAATAATGTTTGAAACTTTTTATTTCTTTACATTTAACTTTGTATGACTTATACTTGGATGTGGGTTCCATTTCTTGTTATTGTTTTTGTTAATGTCAAAGTGTGCTGACACTTTCTTGTAATTAATGAGATAATTTTGTGCATATCTCTGTTGCAAAGCAGCAATATCTAATAATTCATATTTTGATTTCGTATCAGTGTTGACATTAAAATAAGGCTTCTTTGAACTTTCATTTTAATATTTCTTTGGAGTTGTCATAATCCATTTGGGGGGATGAACCTGAAATTATCTTATCACTGCGGACAACTTACGTCCGAATTTTAACCGTCTTGATTGAATATGTGTTCCTTTGAAAAAAAAATTGAACGACCTTTGATGTTGAGTTGATAATACATGTTAATTTTCTCAAGTATTGCTCAATTTAAATGTACCTGTTAAGAGAAACTTATAATACCTCTGGGTCTTGCGGGGATCTGTTGTCTCCTCATAATTTTTATTGGTGTAGCAGGGCTTCCATAATTTTTATAGTTTGTGGTATTCGATAGTACCTGTAACACTTGTTGACCTGTAACGTATAAAATTGTAGACCTCTATTGCTTCTTATTCGGAGTAATCTTTGACTTGTTTGTATGATTTTAACAATCTTCATCTTGTGACTAGCCGAAGAGGTATAAAAATGATTTTTCATTTTCGGTTATTCCTGATTTCATTAATTTCCTGAAAAATTCTTATAAATTTTTTTGGGAAGATTTCCCTTTATTTGAAAATTGATGATAAAATATATACTTTTTATGAAAAATGTATGGCTGCGTTGCGGTCATTGTTTAAATTATTTTTTTGAAAGAATGTAACTCCTAGCGTTACAAAAAGGTTCTAGGAGGAAGAGATGATTTAATAAGTTTTATTGTAAAATTTTCTTGATGTAAAAGTGAGTAATTTAAAATATATTTTTATCCTTTATAAAATTACTTTCATCTTTTGACATAGTATTTAGATAGGGGAAGATGAGATTTTTCCTAGCACTCTGGTATGGATGCCATCTAATTGGGAGGTATAAGACTTTATTTGGGTGATGAAATCATTTAGAAAATCAATTTCATTATTGCATATATAAGCATTCCTGAGTTTATAATTTATTTAAGCTTTTCCCTAGTTGCGGAGAATAATCTGATAATCCCTTTATCTAGATATTTATGTGAAATTATTCCTTCAATAATATAGTTTTGATCTGCACCTGTATCAAATAATGCAATATTATGAATGATATAATTTATATCTACGATTAATGTGATGTGTATGTGGTAGCTTTGTGGTCGATGACCGTAATTGTATTAATTCGTAATTTCGATAGAGGTTCTATGAGAGAATCTTCTTCTTTTGATGTTTCTCTTGGTTCGGATTTATAATCTTTCGGTTCTTGCTTAGGTGGTGGATTATTTAATATTTTTATTAGTAATTGATTTAATTTCTAGTGAGTTGAGTCTCTGCTTAATTTCATTTATTTCATCTTTAATTGTAATAATTCGGTCTGAATACTTTGTAGAGTTATTTCAGGTTTAATTGGTTGTTTAAATTTATTTAAAAAACATGTCATATTTAAGGGCTTAATAGTCCTATTATCAGATTGTTTATTAAGAACTAAATCTCTTAAGGCGATTAAGTATTTTTTCTTGAAATCTGGATCCTCAATATGATCTATCATATCAAAGAATGTTTATTTATTACTACTAGTGATGACATTTATAGATTGATTTTTGCAGGTGCAAATTGCACTGCCGTATTCAGAAGGTTCTGACGATTTACTATCATCAGAATCATAAGCTATATTTAGTTGATCATCATCGCTAAAATTTTTATCGGAGGAGCAGTTGTTTTCATTTTCTTCTAGGATAGAATACAACTTATCTTTTAACTTCTTTTTCTAATTCTAACATATTAATTTTGTCTTTCTTTTTGTTAGTGGATGGATAGTGTTTGGATCGATGTCCTCTTTTTCCACAGCCCCAACATCTTTCATTATTCATTGTATTTAATCTATTTTTACTAGGGTCATGATTGAACCTCTTTTTTTAATGATGGGGTTTTGCTAATTTATGGTCATTCTTATGGCGTCTTTTAATCCTTTAGAAGCCTCTTTAGATGAAGCAGACAGTTTAATATAACCAAAGTCTTCACAAAATTTCCTAGTTCCTTTTGTGATATCTTATTATATATTTTTAGTTGATTTTTAAGTTTCATATTTGTACATAATTCTAATTTAGTAATATTTATAAAAATTATGAGGTCACCATTAGTTAATTGATTATAAGGAATTTTTACTTTAAAACTATCTTTTTTTAATTTTGTTCTAATGTTTTCAGCAAATAGTGTCGGTAAACCACTAATAATTTTTCTTTCCAATAGTCATGATTGCAGTCTTTGTGAATCATAACTTTGTTTATGAAAACATCTTTATACCACCTAAAATAATCTAACTTTGGACAAGATATATTAGATAATATTTCTAAACTTCTATCTTGAAAGAATTGAGGTTCACCTATAAAGTGTTTAGCTATACTATAAATTAAGCTGGCAGTAGCATCTTCTAGAATTTGATTTTCTATACTTTTCGCCCAGGTTCAGTTTTAACTATAGGGATAATAGTAGTTGCATTTACTATCTTTTCCCTATTATCTTCGGTGAGGTAGTTGTCAAACCAATTTTTTAATGTGCCAGTAAATCTGGCTGTAATTAAAGTAGCAGCTTGTTTATCGGATAAATTTTTTATATGCCGTAATGGCCATACCCATTTCATGTAATTTATTATATATTAGATGTTCTTCTAGTCCATCAATATTCCATTCCGCAATCTCACTTCCAGAGTGTGACGTATGTGATAGAAATTCATTTTCTTCATACTGCACATCCGAAAAGGAAGGTCTCTTGTAATAATTATTTTTGATGGAATAATTAGAACCTAATTTATTAATTTTATCATCATTATATTTGGATAAGGTATTTATGATCTTGGATTTTAACTTTTCATTAATTATTCCTATAAGTCCATCAATAATTTCAAGTTTCTATTGAAAGTTAGGAAATTTATCTTTGTGAAGTTCATGTAATTTAAATATTGGGTGAATTTCGAAAACTTTATTTTTACCCTTATAGGAAGAGCTTGGTTTATCCTTAATATCTGATTTATAATTAGCTTTTAGGATTTGATTAGATACTCCGTAAAATAGTTGATTTTTATAATTATTTTGTTGTAGTATTTTATTTATATCATTATTTGTAGGATCACCTTTCGTCTTTCGTGTCTATTATGTCCATTTTAAGGGTGATGAAGTAATAATTTTATTCTCTATTGGTAAAGTAATTTTTTCCAATGGGAGAATTCTAGACTCAACTACTTTATTATCTTTGATATAGGTGTTAACAAGCATGTTTAACGACTCCTTTTGGTCATCTAATTTTCCTGTATATTCAAACCATTTTAAAAAAATTATATTACATTTTAATCTTTTCATATGCCTAAACCATTAATTTCTAAAGGTTATTCTTTCTGATAAAGAGTATCTTTGTACATACCATTGTTTTTTAATGGAATATTCTTGACTAGTCCAAAGTTTATTTAAATATTTAATATCTGGTTCAAAAGGTTCATCTAATCTAATCATGCATAAAACACCCTTTATTTCTTTACTAGTAGTGGGATTAGATTTTTCTTATTTCATATTCTTCTTTTGGAATAGTTTCTGAGAAATCTACCCCTTTTAATTTTTAATCTATCTCTTCTAAGGATATGTCATCTTCCTCCTTAGTTATGTAGAAATAAGGTCTAGAAAATGACATTCTTTTACTTGAAGAGATTTGATCATAAGATTGGGATCTTACAAATTTTAAATCTATGGATCCATCAGGAAATTGAATTACTTGGTCAACATGTGAATTCTCTTTTTAAATTTCTGGCTCCGTTATGGAGTCAAAATGCCAATCTTCTTTTGTTAATACGTCATCTCATTTTATCATCTATGGGGCAAAGGTGTTATTATGGTTGTGATTTTCTTCCATGAGCAGGGTAACTCCTTTATTACTTATCATTCTAGATTTAGGGAGCTAAGGTACTTTTCATTAATCTATAATATACCCTACATATTATGACTATTTCTCTAGTATTAGCTTTACTATTCATATTCTTAGTTTTAACATTTAAAGTTGTATCAAATACATTTTGATCATTAATATCCACTGAATAATTAGGATAACAATTATTTAACCTTGCCATTGAAAAAACAAACACTTAAAGAAAAAACATTAGAAATTTAAAGAAAATAAGAACAAGAAAGCAGTAAATCAAAACTTTAAATTCTCGGTTTAGACGTTGGCGCTCCGTACTTTCCGTTGGATAAGCTTAGACTATGTGTGTCGTAGAGCCGTACCCATAGGGTGTTCCTTTCTTTAGTGTTGATTATATTTATTTGAAAAGGTGAGGTAGTAACATTTCTACCATTTTGTGGGTAGACTAATTTCTTCTAAATGAGGAATTTTAGATTCAACTACCTTATTAATAGTAGTAAACCATTAATCACGAAGTATTTCTAACGACCCATTTTGGTCGTCTTCTTTTCCTGTATATTCAAACCATTTAAAAAACTCTATATTAAATTTTAGCCTTCTCATATCACTAAACCATTTATTTCGAAATATTATTCTTTCTGATAGAGAATATCTTTGTATATATGTCACAACCCAAAAATGAACGTGATGGAACTCATCTTATCCCACCAAGACAAGTCAACCTAAAACTCAACCATTACAATAAAATTGCGGAAAATTTACAATCAACTTAAATAGACCCCCCAAAACCTGGTTGTCACGTGTACAAGCCTCTAAAGTATTACAATTGATTCAAAAGAAAAACTAGTCTCAAATGAACTTGTTTCTAGAATAGAACAAGATCATAACTAAGGAGAAAGAAAGTCTGCTGAGACGACAAACAACTACCTCACAAATCTCCAAGAAGCCTCGAAAAAGAAGAGAATGACAAGTATCACAAAAATCAAGGCTCGTAATCTACATAAAAAATTGTAGAAGCAATGGGTGAGTACCAAACCACACGGTACTCAACAAGTAAATCCCTAAACACAAGTTCTGGAGATGAAATACAGATACTCCCACCACCTTAACCGAACCTCCACAATTACAACCTGCACAAAAATCATCTCTATCTAACAACTCACAGTTTAAATAGCACATAGCTCAACAACAACTCCTTATACAAATTACATATCCTCCACAATAACACTTTGACAAATTACATATCCTCCACAACAACACTTTGATAAATTACATATCCTCCACAACAACACATTGACAAATTACATATCCTCAACAACAACACTTCAACAAATTACATATCCTCAACAACATCACTTTAACAAATTACACATCCTCAACAACAACACTTCAACAAATTACATATCGTCAACAACAAAACTTTAACAAATTACATATCCTTAACAACAACACTTCAGTATTTATCAACCGTCGATGACTACTGTCTCAAGATAGTTTTTCGCCATAATGCAAGGGTCCTCGTTAAAACATGTTAGGGGAAAAGAGAGAAATGGGGTTAGCACATCACTTGTACTAATTATGGAATCATATGCACATACAACATAGAAATCATGCTAAAAAGGGACATTTCATTAAAACATGCAAAGTCACTTTAAAAAGCCTTATGCACATTCAAGAACCAATACAAGTCAATAAGAACATAATCCTTAAGTCAAGACCATGTATATTACAAGACCAACAATACCAAGTCTAGTCAAGTCAACATGCATATTAACATAATTGAGCACATAATCAAGAAAACTATATCATCAAGTTATAATATGAACAAGCATGTATAAGAGTTCATAACATCATAACCTAAGCAAAACTGTTACTCATGAACCCCCATTAAGTCTGTCACGCCTCAAAACCCATTAAGACGGACAGGCACCCAATGCCCTAAAGGCCCGAGAGAACCAACCTACAACCTGTTCTTACTGAGCATATACTATAACAATTGAGACAAGTTAACTTTGGATGCAGTGATACAAACCAACGTAAGTAGGTCCAAAAGTTATATACAAGACTTGGCCGTTTAGACCACAACTCCTTAAGACACAACTGAACCATGTACATACGTCTACAAAGCCTCTAAAAGATAGAAGACTAGAGTAGGTCGGGACAGACCCCGCCTTACCCTTAGCTACGATACAATACCAAACGAATTTACCAAGGACTTAATAAAGCTCCGAATCAACTTGGAGCTCACCAAAAGTAGCAGAATTTCGAGTGCTCCTACTGAGGAGGTCTACTAGCTGGAGTACCTGAGCCTGCAGCATGAAATGCAGCGTCCCCAATACGGGACGTCAGTACGAAAAATGTACCGAATATGTAAGGCAAAAAGTATATGTAATACAAGGCACAAATGAAATCAAGTAGCAACATATGAGTGCATAGATTAGGAGAGAAGACCACCTTTGCTTACTCTTGTGGAATCAAGTAAGCTACATTCTTTTCTTTACCTTCTTTGTATGTTATAATCTTTGTTGGGCTTGTGATACAAGTGACCAGCTGATCAGTGGTAGAAGAGGATGACCCATGCTAGGCGTATTAACCCCTGGGATGCGGTCCTCATAATTACACAACTTGGGATCGGCCCATGCTAGGCTTTCGCCCCTGAGCTGCCACCCTTCTATACCAATAGGGATCGGCCCATGCTAGGCTTTCGCCCCTAAGCTGCCACCCTTAATTAAATAGATTTCTTCACTTAGATTCTTTAATCTTTGAGATTATTGTTAATCAGTTCATAACTCTTTTGAGATGTTATTTTGGATAATCGTAACACTTTGAGATGTTGATTTGGTGGTCATAATCATCTTGGAGACATGAAATTACGAAAACAGTAGTGGAATACATGAAAACAATACTTTGAAGGCAGTAACAATGACATAAGGAGCTATTGAAACATCAACACCTTACTTTAAGACCCTTAATGGCACAATTGACTTCAATTGGCTTAGGAGAAGGATTCATTAAACTTGTTCTTTTGCAAAATACCATTTCTATAAACAGCACAAGGGAAAATTACACAAGTATAGAGTTAGTGAACATATAATGAAGTAGTTCCATGTACTTAGAATGGGGAAAGAAATATTTGTTAGCTATTTTGGAGATAGTACGCTTGCCACCATGCTTTTCTTTTCTAGAATAGAAACTATGAGAATCACTTCATTGATATTTAATTGCAGGTGCAGATTTCATGCCAAAAGGATATATAATCGGAATTAGCCTTACATACCCTTATATTTATGGACCACCAATACCACTATCACGAATTCAGCCTTCCGTTATTGGGTTGCTTAATCTACAACATAAGTCCATGATTTTAAGCTACATCAGCAGCTTAATCACAATACAGGTTTCTCCAAAATAGTAGCTAAAAATATTTGATGGAAATCAGGCCCATACAACCCTTACATAAATGGTGAACCACCACACCCTTCCTCTACACATTAATACAACTTCAAACATCATTTCCAGAGATATCCAAACAGCCCTCAACAACAATATTCATAAGGCAGCCACTAACAATCTCAAATCTTTCAGCATAATAGGAGAATATTGACTCAAAGATTTATCATCATCCATGAATTCTTGATAAATATATACAAAATTCTCCAATCCAAACATGATCAAAGAGAGGAAAACAAATGGTTTGAAGTCTTACCTTAATTCTGGAAATTTATCCTCTAAACTTGTACTTCAAGAATTCAAACTCTCCTTCAAACTTCTTACTTGAAAATGAGACAGCACTTAAGAATCCCTAAGGTGTTTTAGGGCTGCTTATTGAAGCCAAGAGAGACCAAGAAAGAAACTTAAGAAAATCTGAAATTTTGCAAGTTCAAAATGGAGAATAAGACTTGATCCTTATCCTTTGAAAAGGAGGTGTTATGTCCGACACTCTTGACCAATTTTGGTCCATATAATGTCAAGTAGGTGCCCCACCTGCTTGTCCTTTTAACTTGGGCCCTTTTGGACTTAATATTATGGACCTTGGCTGTCCATTTTTCCTTTGTTCTTTTAATCATCTTGGGACAGATTAGTGCAAGTAGGTGGTACACACTTGGCCCAATAACATGGTAAAACAAATCTTAGGAGGTCATGTACTTACTTAGTTTCACTTGGGCTTTATCCATAATGGCCAATTGGCAGATTTGGCTGTTGGGCCTTCTTTCATTCACATTTTCTTTAATAGGTTTGGGCTTCAAATAAGCCCCTAAATATAAGCCTAAATCTGGTCAATCAAACTTGGGCCCTTTAACTATAATATAGATCAAGTAGGTGATGCAACTGCTAGCTCAATTACCACCTTACTATAATTATTTAAATACTTTCCATCGGAGTTAACTTGCAATACATATGCTAAAACATGCAAGGCATTACATCACCTTCCAAGCTAGTTTAAACCAACACTAATCATGTAAGAAACATGATCTCTCACCTACACTATAAGTATATGTCAAGTATAACATGAATAGAACTACCACATACAAAAATACAGGCCGTTACACTACCTATACGTTAAGTAATGTGAAAGTATGTGTTTCTTCTATTGATGCTATTTAGGTGATCATGTTAGACTATGAATATGTGTTCATGTGTGTAGTCTTAAAGTTGATGCATGATTGTTCCTACTTGACTATATGACTTTATGAGGGTTATATGTATGATCATATAGTAGTGTATAGGGTGACTTAAAGATTATAATGGTTATTCCTATGTGCTTCTAGAATGACATGTAATATGTGCTAAAGTAAAGTAATGATGTGTCCTGTTTAGGTTGACTTAAGTCCCTTTTCTTGATGCATGAATGGTATGTGAATATGTGATGTATTGACTTAGCGTACTAAAGCCTCTTAGTCTTGTATGTATGAATGTCATGAGACCTTGAATGATGTTAAGAAGGTCCTTTCTGTTGCAACATTGAACCTAGTGGTAAGGTTATGAATATAAAAGTAGAAAGCCGTAATGATATCCGTATTGTAATGAATGATGGACTTGAGGTTGATTGGCTGGAACGGCATCATATCAATACCTAGGAAAGTCATTATGAACTTCTTGTCGCCATTGTAAGGCATCCATAGGGGACCTCTTTGGTAGGGTAAATGTAATTGGGTTATGAACTTGATATGGAACCCCTTTGTATGAACCTTTAATGTGAAGTACTCTATGAGAACAAAGGCTAGAACCGAGTGAGTATGGTAAGGGAAGTAGTTCTAGTTAAAGTATGAGGCTATAATACAAAGTAAGCCCGTCATATTCCTTAACCATGTGCCTACATGGGATGTATTCAAGTTCTACCATTGGCTAGTAGAACACCATCATCGGAGTAGGATAGAACTCTGAATTCCATGTTTTGCTACCATGGTCTATGTCGGTTATTGCGTATTCTCATCATTAGGGATACTTATTAGCATTAGAGAAGTTCTATGAAGTGTAGGTCGTGGTATGGGACGCTATCTAGACATTGCACAATAGGCTTTGAAGATGATAGTGAGAGTCCCTAGGATTCCTAATCTAGGCGTATGTTAGAAAGCATGTAAATGAATGAGTACCTAATGTAGAGTGACTTAAGGATTTCTTAGTTAAATTATGAAGAGGGCATAAGGGATGATGTCTTCATGTCCTATGTAGGGAAGTCTTGAGAATGACTCTATCAGGGAAGTTGGTTAATTCTTTAGGGCATGATCTAAACTTATGAAGTCTTAAGGATTATTTAGGTAACCTTGAAGAGGGTGTATGGGAGTTCTCTTCTAGGAGTACCTAAGTAAGTCTTTTGATAGCCTTGCTAAGGAGAATGTCATATTATATATGTTATATGTTTGGTGTATTGTAAGTGTGTATGTGTTTCATTATAAGTAGTCTTGAGGATCGTTTAGGCATGTTTAGAGAGGGTGTATTGGAGTTCTCTCTTTGTGTTGCTTAAGTGAGTCTTAGGATAGATTTTAGTGGATACTTACATGGTAGAAGGTGTCTTAGGTGAAGGTAAGCAACTTCACTGGGACAGTGAAAAAGTTCACTATACAGTGAGTTGAAGTCACTGTAATGTGTTCCAAAAATGTTATAATGTGTTCCAAAAATGTTATAAATTGACTAAGTAATTTCTTATGTGTCTCTAAGATGTTAAATATTTTTAGTATGATTATATTATGATATTTAAATAAAAAAGATGCATATTTCAAATAAACGTCCGTTTTCATGATTTTTATGCATTATGCCATACTTAGTACATGTGGTTGTATTAATTCCATGCTTTTATTTAGCTGTATAGTGGTTAGTAGGTGAGGAGCATTTGGGAAGCAAGACTTTGATCGTAGCATCGTTCAAGTGAAGTTGAAGTATGTCGTCATTTCACTCGGGGGCATAGATGTCTTTTATATCTCTTACTAAAGTATTATAATAGACTTAGTAGTACTCTATTAGTATCGTGTATGTGTCGTGTCCCAAGTATTCTTGTGTCTAAGCTTTGATAAGATTGAGACTTAGTATTCCCTATGGATTTTACATGAAAGAGTTTGTAAAGACTATGAAATGTTTTGTGAAAAGTTTTAATTTCGCACTACTTTTCACTATGTGTTTGCGATGAGCGATACGAAAGGGCTTATAGACCTCCGAGAGGTTGACTACGCAGTTTGCACTCAGAGAGTTCCATATCTTATAGGGTGTGATCTCAGGATATGACACGAAGGCACTTAAGTTCTTTAAGGGGAACCTCCTCATTCTATTTCTTTAGGTGTTGATAGAAACTTGGTCAACACAGGGAGGAATCCTCTCATTAGCTACACCTTCCTCCTCCATTCCAGCGGTTGATCTCCTCACATTCATGTCCTATAAACACAAAGAGAAAAGGTTGAGAAAATACATCTTATAGAACTCAACTCTAAGGCAGGACATTAGAATAGAGAAGAAAGTGAAACTTCTATCATCCTATAACCTCTTGTCCATGGATCTGTCACGACTCACACCAATGACCAAGACTCTACTAGATGTGGCTTGTCAGACTTTTAGACCCTAAGCTATTTCCCATTACCTTATGCTCTGATACCAATTCTGTCATGACCCGAAAGTACCCCTTGATGTTAGGGAGGACCCTTGGGTCATGATAGGGCATACTTGACCATTTGGGGTCTTGTTCAAGGCCCTTAACTTTTGTTCATTATATAAGACGTGAAAAGTAGTGCGGAATTTAAAAAATTTCACGAATAAATTAATAAAAGGAAATCTTTCATAATACTAAGAAAATCTCATCGTCACAATCCAAACATAAAGAGACGACATAATATCTTAGTGACACGACCCTTTACATTAAAAGAAATACATAATAAGTCTTTAAATAAGAAACTAAGAGAATATGACTATGCCCTCGGATATATAAGGGCATACTTTGTATTGAGAGAGTAGATTCCCAAGCTTCGTCTTCAAATATTCAAAAGCCTTCAACCTATACTTATTAAGTATAGAAAAATATGGTGTTAGTAAAAAACAATGTACTAAGTATGGCATATGGAAAAACATGTAAAAAGGAAAATTTTAGTATAAATAGACTTTCATGTCAAATAAGTAAAACATTCATAAATTTTAGAAGCAAAAAAACATAAGAGACATCATTTAACACTTAGAGAAGGATTTCCATAATTTTATCAAAAATATGTACTTTACAGTGAACTACTTTAGATTTACAGTAAACTACTTTATCCTTACAGTGAACCAATTTGACTCCAAAACCGTGAACTTCCAAGGTATTACAAAGAGGAATTGAACTCATTTCCGTAAGAGTTTGCCTAACCGAGGTTATCCTAAGACTCCCCAAGGTAAGACATGAAGGAAACTCCCATACACCTCCTTCAACACACACCAAGGAGATCCCTAAGACTACCCACCATAGTCTTACTCCACTCGGGAGAACAAGTCACCACTCAATAACATGACATTAGAAGAACACTCAAACAACACACCAAGACTTATCTTTCAGAATACCTACTTAGTGCAATGAGTAGATGGCGTCCCATTCCACCACCTACCCTAAGTAGTACATTCTTTTAGAAGTTTTGGCACAGGGAATACCCTTTCGGAAGGTCTACTTAGTGCAATGGATAGATGGCGTCCCATACCACCACCTACCCTAAGTAGTACATTCTTTGAGAAGACTTAGTTCATTCAATTCACATAAGACTCACCAAGACTCCCCTTTCGGAATGCCTACCTAGTGCAATGGATAAATAGCGTCCCATTACACTAGCTACCCTAAGTAGCACACTTTTTTAGAAGACTTAGCACATTCATTACTTTTGTGAGGGCTAGCTTAACCTACATAGACCATGAGAGCTAGACATGGAATCCCGATATTAACCCCTATCGGATGAGGGATCCTCACTTGCCTAGAGTAAGGTCATTCTCTTAGATTTTACATGGCTTTCCCAATAGCTACACCTATGCGGGCACATAGTTAAGGGATAAGGAGATTACTACTAAGAAACTCATTCTCTACTAACAAGGAGTACTCATCTCAAGAGGTACATTGGAATACAACATCTCAACTCACGAAGTGTAACCACCCCTTCATCATATCCTCTCGGTGCTAAGACTAATTCACCACGGATTCTCAACATTTTATAATATAGGTTAAGGATAACTAGTGAACACCACAACTCAACTCACGAAGGGTATTCATCCTCCGACCTATCTTAGAAAGCTCTTAGGATGTAATGAGGTTGATACTAAACACTTCATCTCAACTCACGAAGAGTGTTCATCCCAAAACTCCCCTTTTTACTTAACTTAGCTTCATTCATTCATTTAAGTGTGTGTGTGCATGTGAGCACACATTGCATATAAGAATTATTTAATTTACCTTAACCTCCATACATGCTTTAGACCTTCATTCATCACATCACACACTTTACATACTTCACATATATACATTTCTTCATTTAGGCATAATCTAAGCAAAACATGCAATTCAAGCTTCATAATACACAATACAAGGACCATCTTCAATATCACTTCATTTCACATATTAGGCATTCAAATCTACACTTACAATACATACTAAGTATAATAAAATTCATCAAGTAAACACCGCCACCAAGAAGGTGGACCATACCACTCAAGAGAAATTCATAAAGAGAGTTAACAATGAAACCAACTTACAATTCTTCCAAAGCCTTCACACCTATTTACAAATTTATTCAATATTTCATCATAAACTAGCCCTTAGGGCAGTATCTAAACAACAATATCAACCATAAGAAACAAAAGCTCAAATACCACCAACTCATGCTCATTTAACCCATTCCTTAAGCCAAAATTTGATAAAAAGCTTTAACATTTTTTCATTGAAGTTTTAGAATTAAAATAATCAACTAACATTAGAAACTTAATTTTTAAATCATTTATAACTTTTTCATGCAAGATCCATATTTAGAGTTGAAGATAGAAGAAACTAGGGTTGAAAACCCTTTTTGAAAATCCATTAGAAGTGACTCCTTGAATGGAAGAGATTTCAAGTATGGATACCATACCTCAAGTAGAAGAAACCCCAATTATTTTTTGATGATTAACTTGACCATCAACAGCCCCTTCTATCCCTTCTTGACATCTAGCTTCCATGGAATTTGAGAGAGAGTTCTAAGGAAGAGGGGTTTTGGGTTTTAGGAAATGAGGTCTAAAATTAGCTCTTAGGATTTGAAACACTTTAATATACCTAATAAACCTTAAAAATAGCACTCAAGGTTCATATAAAAGTTGTGGTGAATTTACCAAACAAGCCAAGGCAGCCTTTTTGACAGCTTTTGGCAGCTCACAGACAGAGGCAACCAACGGACCGTCTGTCCATCAGCGGTCCGTTGATGGGGTTTCGTGGGTTGATAATTAGACCCATTTGGGGCTTGGATAGCCCACCTTGCAGGTCCAATTGACGGGGCAAGCCTTGAGGGAAGTCTTAGAAGAATGTTTTAATATGCTTATATTCTTATAAATGTAAATGATATGTATATGTTTATCTTACATGTTAATGACACTATGTGATATTGGTTTCACTTATGAACATGTGGTTGGTCTCTATTGATAAAGTATGATGATGTCTACTCTTAATGTTATAGTATGTAAAGGTTGGCACTTTTTATAGTTTCTGTTGGTTTTACTTGGTTTAGTGAGGTTATGGGGCCTTACTTAGTCATTGCACTAGTGATTTTAATGGGGGTGTATGAGTGATGGTCTTGCATAGGTTATGATGTTATGAACTCTTATACATGCTTGTTGATATTATAACTTGATGATAGAATTGTCTTAATAATGTGCTCAATTATGTTGATATGCATGTTGACTTGAATAGACTTTAGTATAGTTTGTTTTGTGATTCACATTGTCTTGACCTAAGAAATATGTGCTTATTGACTTTTATCGGTTCTTGAATGTGCATAAGGTATTTCAAAAGTGACTTCGCATGCTTTTGAATAATTGTCCCTCTTTGGCATGATTTCTATGTTGTATGTGCATATGATCCTACACTTAGTGAAAGTGATGTGCTAACCCCATTACTCCCTTTTCCCCAAACATTTTAGGTTTCGGTCGTTCAAGGGTTCGTGGCCACTTTTGAAGGAAGTCTTGGAATGATTCTCCAAGTATGGGTGTGTTCTCATGTTCTAAGGATGATGTCTTTCTATCACTCTACCTATGTTACATTTCTATAGTCTAAAGACAATCATTTTATTCATGTTGTTTCAAGATATTGTTGTGATCCCTAAGTGGCATTTCTATATTTTTTTAAGGGCTTAGCCCATATTGGTTTATTCCGTTTAGATGGATTAATAGGAGACACCCTTACTAAGACAATATTATGCATGTTATCGATATGTGGCAGAAAAGTAGAAGACTATGTAATCTTAATATATGAGGAGTCTAAGTAAACTCGCTATGAATATATTATGTGTATGCGACATCTCTAAGTAAACATCATGAAGTAGATATAGATGAAAAGTTTTAATTTTCTGAACTTTTTAACCTATGAATGTAATGATGAATGCTAATAGGCTAGTCTTAGTCCTCTCCAAGGACGCTGACACTGGTTACATCTAGGGGGTGCTCCCCGGATGTGACAAGTTTGGTGTCAAATCTTAGAGACTTGATGAATAGGTTCAAGATGTGGGTGTCCGATCTAGTAGTAGAAGAGTGTCGTATGACAATGCTTATTGATGACATGGATATCTCCCAACTCATGGCATTTTCTCAACAAATAGAGTCCAATACTAAGAAGGAGAAAGAGAGGATTATAATGGACAAGGAGGGGTCCGATGGACATGATCGTTCTAAGAATCGAAAAAAGTTTGTCGGACAAGGTCATTCTAGTGCTTCTAAGTATGAGGATGAAAGGGTGTATAATTCTAGACCTCAAGGGAAGAATTAATATTCCCGACCTACATGACCTAGGTGTGGTAAGAAGCATGAGGGTAGGTGTTTGGCCGGGAGAGATGGTTGCTATGGGTATGGTGAGAGTGGCCACATAATGATGGATTGCCCTAAGGCAAAGGCTAGTGTGAGGGAAGGAAAGTGTAACATTCCGAAAATTCATATGTCTAATGAAGAGCCCAGTATGACCGTAGGATAGCCTATTAGGGGTACATAGGCAACCCAATGCCCAATATTGAGAAATATTGGACATATTATAGGAAAATTGGCTAAGAGATATTAGCCAATTTTCTATATACAAATATGAGATATACTTTTTGGGTTGTCATACCGCAATCCAAGATTGATGTTTAAGAAATGTTCCTGCAATGAAGACCCTAAGCTAAAAACATATATCTCCAAGTATTCACTAAGGTATGAGGAATCCAAGTGTCAAGCCTAGATACCATAGCACATGACCATTTAAAATGATCATGTAAGTTAAGCAGTGCCCAAGGACATGGTGAGGTTCTTTGGGACAATAAGTAAACATTCCCAAATGAGCCATCAAGATAAATTAGATAGGAAACTGCAACAAACCCATGTGCAAGCACATGGGCATCACATTTGAAGGAGTCGTCCAAAGGGGACCACAGAACCACCCTAATCGAATTCGGTTAGGGCGGTAAGGCATGACATGCACAGGAGGGTCCCTCCATGTGGGACCAGCCAACCTAACTAACTCTAAGTCCTAACAAACTATCCTAACTAGCCAACTAACATAGGACTAACCAAATTGGACCCCCTAATGCACCCGACAACCTCGGACAAATCGGGTGGAACCTAGTACTAGTTAAAGGGACAACATATTACGTAACCTAGGATGGTCCAAATTTGTTAGTTGTGGTCCTAGTGACTTAGGGTATTTTGGTAATTTCCCTAGGTCCCTAAATTAATTTAATTACAGATTTATTTAATTAACTAAAAGTCAAAATGTTGACCGAAACAAGGATCAATGCCGATTTCCAGATTTCGGTCAAAGTCAACATCTTACTATGTTTAGTCAAGTTAGGAAGGGTGTTTTGGTAATTGACTAATCAGTTGGTTAATTTAATAAAATAGCCTTAGTTTAATAAGTCAAAGTCAGTTCCTAAACCTAATCATTCACGATCAAAACACTTAGACTTTTATAGAACGCAAAAGCAGTAATCAAGAACGCTAAAACGTGAAAAAGGTTCGTCCATCTCTAAGGCGAATTCAAGGTAGATTCAATGTCTCGTTCAAAGTGGTGTTCGTAGATTAAGTTCTACTTAAGTTATGGGTTTCTCTCCTGTACTACTTTCTCTAAGGGAACTTTCTTTCCAACGATTCAAAGATCTTGAAAACTAGGGTTGTTCCCGTGTTTTCATCGAACTCCTTATCCCTATTATCCTTTTCGATTCAATGTTGAATAGGTTAGAGATCATGTTGTTGGTATATGGTGCTGGATGTTCTTAACATGTATTGTTCTTGAATGATGAATCTCGAATGATCCTTTGAACTTGTAGTCGTGTAAAGTTAATGTTATCATGTAAATTAAGAACCGATGATATGCTAAGTTACGTCCGTGATGTGTTAAGTGATTTATGTGTCTTGGCCGAATGTTGACTTGCTGTCTTTGTGATGTTATGAAGATGCTAAGTTCATCGAATACTAATATGATGCTTTCCAAGAGGTTTAAAAACGTTATCAGTAAAAGTCATAAGCTAAGTTTGGCTTAAAAGACATCCTATGAAATCACATCTTGAATGAATTGACTATATGATGCCAATAAAGTTGGCTAAAACTACTTGGTCAAAATGAATACATGCTAATGGCAAGGAGCTTATGTAAATGATTGAAAGATAGGCTAAAGGTTCATACATATTCAATTTAAATATGAGCATATGTTAAATTGGCTTATGCCAACAGAAATGATTTGCTAGTATAACATCCCAAATATTGAGGCCAATACTAATAATATGCCAATCTTGTGTAGTTAGAATATCAAATGATATTATAAGCACTTCTAAAGTAATTCAATGAATCTATAACCAAGGGCATGCCATTCACTTGGACAACTCCCAACATGCTCTAAAAGAATGAACTATGAACATATGAAATTCATTGAAAGAAGTGCTCAACATCCATAAACGATGAAATGAAGCTATTACACTTAAGTAAAGAAGTAACGTGAGTTATAACATAAATAAAGGGGTCTAAAATAAGTAAGTGACCAGAATGGGGTGTTACATAAAGTGAGTCAAGTATTACTTACACCTAAGCTACTATGTTAAAATAATACTCACGAATGAAGGTGTTAGAACGTGTGAGACTAGTCTCACTAACAACTAAGGATGACATGTAAGGACAATTCACATTTCATCAATGTAAAGTAAGGATGATATGTAAGGACAATTCACATTTCATCAATGTAAAGTAAGGATGAGATGTAAGGACAATTCACATCTCATCAATGTAAAGTAAGGATGATATGTAAGGACAATTCACATTTAATCAATCTAAAGTAAGGATGACAAGTCATCCAAAGAGTAAGTAAATCTTAATCTAGAAGTAAGTTTCCATAATGCTTGAGTCAACTCTAAAAGATAAAGAAGATAATGAAAGTGAGCATAACACCGATAGACTAGTTATGATCATGTGCTTGCACGTGTAAGTCTCATGCGATGAGGCTACCACCGAGGTGGATAATTAGTCTCATTAAGTCCCTAGTCTTCGAACTATGTCTAGCTAACATAGGAACTAGCCAGTGGTTTCCACCTAAGTGAGCTAGGCATGTACAATTTCACCTTGGCCGGTGATTCCACCCCTTTTAGGTGTGGGGAAAACACAAGATTTCATGTTTAGCTCACATGATCTATGTTGGTTAATGCTCACGATATGTTCTTGGTTCACTATAACTGTGAACCACTTCTTTTCGGTGTGGAGTGAACACTTGAGATGGATTTTCCTTAGCCAGGAATCACCCCTTTCCATGTGTGGGGCACACACTGGATTCCATGAGTAGCTCACATAGTCTAAGATTCATTTTAACCGGTGAATCACCCCTTTATGGTGTGGGACAGACACTGGATTTCATGTTAGCTCGCATGATCTTATTACCTATGATGTCTTTTTGAAAGTGAGAATGAATGGTGATTATGGAACGTATGTTCAAAGTGAGCAATGATGAAGATCTTAAGAATTTCAATTGCCAAATGTCACAGTCATGAAATTTCAGCAAATAATGGGCAAAGCCAAATAAGATTGGCTTATAATGACTTTTCATATGATGCCAATAAAGGAAAGTAGAAATGTAAGGTAAAATAAATACTTCATAACTTCCCTAAGTTGAAAGTAATGAAACAAATGGCATGACAAATATAGAATGGCTTATGAAATCCAATGACTATATAGTGTAAAGAATGCCTCACATAAGGAAGGGAAATCATTCCTTAGTCCTTGGATTACTTACAACGATTCATCGTGGGTATGGGGCTAAAATGAATCATTGCACTTGTAAGTAAAACATAGTACCAAAGGAATTATTGAACTACACAACAACAAGAAGAAAAAGACTGGAAAAAAAAACTATGTGTGAAAACATGAGCTCTCGGGTTGGGGGTTAGAAAATTTTCAAATCCTCGCCCGAGTGGTTCTAAAATTATGTTGATGATACTAATGGATTGCAAACATATAGAAAATGAGTTGTGTGTTTTGAATGCATTAAAATACATCATATTCATACCACAATTCACAACTAACGAATTAGGAAAGTCTAATGACTAGCCTTTCCAGAAATGGCATGTTGCTTAGGAAGAGCTTTCATTGATCATGTATAGCTTTATGTGTATGTGTGCATCCACCCATACTTAGTACAAGTGGTGTACTAACCCCCTACTATTTACAATTTTTATAGGTGCAGGTCAGAGGGAAGATTGACATCACTTGCAGCGGTTTGGACTTCAGCGTTTTCTCTAGACCATTTGTAGGTCCTCTTGATTTCGAGGATGCTACACGCAATAGTCTAGCCTTAGATATAGACATAGCTAGTAGATGTTGTCCCTATAATTTCTTTCATATTGCATTTCGAACCTTTTGATGTAAGGCCGTGTTTTGGAAAACTATTTACGATATATTCATCTTCAGTTTTGAATTGATTCTCTAATGATAGATGTTTGTCTATTGATGTTGAGCTTAGTATGTAATGTTTAATACGTAATGACTATATGAAGTTGAAGTAAATTTCGTACATATAAAAAAAATTAAATTTTCCGTAAATTTAACTAGATGAATGTGATGAATGCAAGATGAGGCTTGTCTGCGACCTCTAAGGGGATATCAAAGGGGAGTATGTTAGTCAAATAGAGGGCTCTCATGGGGGTGTAGTCCACGGCTTTAACCTTAAGCTAGGTTGGGATTTAGTTCTTGTATTGGGCGAACCAAAGCATTAAATAGCGTCGTTTAGTGGCGTGCAGGGAGTAGTCGTCTTGTTACTGGTAGGTGCGACTATGTGACTTGACAACAATACACCGCGGTATGTGTGAGTCAAGATTTTACTTAGTGATCCGAACGAGCAATTTGAATTACTGTAGACTGGTTTCCTCCCATATACCCCCGTTGATCCCTATTTCCTACCATTGAAGAAAATAGAGAAAACTGCTAATTCCACCCACGTCGTAAATGGATGCCCTACCTGATCCATTTCAAATCCAGCCGGAGGTCTTCGAGCCTTGTTACGGACTAAAGTCCTAAAGAAAAGCGACCCCAATCCCTCCCCAGCACAGGTCAAATGTCTTCCCGCCCTTTTTAGGGCAGAGTCAAGTTCGTTACGGTCAGCAAATCTGCCCCGCATCGTATCAATAGCGATTCAAATCACCTCCCCAAGCCTGCCTAACCTAATTGTGTGTGAGCAATCAATCGTGACATGTCGACCGATCCATAATGAAAGCACCTGTAGATAGAAGCCATTTGTCGACCGGTGCACTCATCCTTAATGCCGTTTAGGCTCTCCAGTTAAGTCGGTTGTCCGCCACCTTTATTTCCCATACCCGAGATGGCCTTATGGGTAGCAACCTCCCACAGAGATGGCCTTGTGGTCAACTTCTATTCTGGTTGTTGGAAGGTTCGTCCGGATCTCTTCCCTGGTCAATCCACTCAATATCCGAGAGAGGGTAGGCTTTTGGCAGCCGCAGAGACGGCGGATAATGCAGCGGATGATACGTACATGGAAATAAGCAGATCATAGATAAGTTTTTTCATGCCTCGACTCACCCTCGGTTCATTCGGGAATCATGGTAGTCTTTTCATGGAGATTATTGGGAACGGAAATGTACCTGGGGTTAAGAACAACGAGAAAACTGCCTTCTGTCTGTTTCCATGGAATGTATAGGTAGGGATTGTTTTATGCTTGGAAAGCCCGTTCCGCGCTCTCTATCCCCTTTTTTTGGTATTTCAAAGGTTGTGGAAACACCCTGTAAATGTATATCTGAAGCTCTTATATCAAGCATTGCCCTGTGTAGTTGTCTGGGAGCTATGCAAGAGGAGAAAGAAAAGAAACACAACCACATTACATAGTTTCTTGCTTATGGTTGTGAAGCGCGCCACAATCATGACTTAGAGACTACGCGATGATAGGAAATTATCCCTTCTTTTACTATTTATGCCATGTAGAGTTGTGACATTTTATGTCAATTTGAGGATCTAACTCTGTTCTTGAGTATACGTGTAGAAAATGAACACAAGGAGGAATGCCGCGAGGAGAGTTGAGGAAGCAGTTGCAGAAGGGAATCAAGCTCCTCCTCAAGCCCCAGCTTCTGCTGAACAAGTGCCTGTCAACCCAGATGGGCAGACGGATGGTGAAGTGAGGAATGCTTTACTGCAGATGGCACATGCCATCTTGACTCAGGCTAAAGCCATCACATCTCAAGCCGCGAGAGAGGATGCTCCCAGTGAGAACCCGCATGCTAGTACCATGGCTAGCAAGCTGAGGGACTTCCCCAAGATGAATCCCCAGTCTACTATGGGTCCAAGGCCAATGAGGATCATCAGGAGTTCGTAGATGAGGTCCACAAGATTCTGTGTGCCATGGGACTTGATGAGGAGGCAAAGGCTGAGTTGACTGCATATCAACTTAAGGATGTGGCACAGGTTTGGTACCGGATGTGGGCTGATGGCCGAGCTAGAGGAGATGTTCCCATAACTTGGGATATTCTCAAGACTGCTTTTCTGAGAGGTTCTTCCCATGGGAGAAGAGAGAAGCCAAGGTTGAAGAGTTCATCAACCTAAAACAAGGAGGTATGTCTGTCAAGAAATATTCCTTGAAATTTGTGAAATTGTCAAAGTATGCTTCTTTTCTGGTGGCAAAAAGCAGGGATGAGATGAGAAGATTCATTACTGGCATATCTGAGGATCTGGTGGAAGATTTTCGGGCATCCATGCTGCATGAGAATATGGATCTGGGCAGGTTGATGGTACATTCTCAGCAAGTAGAGGAGAGACGCCGCAAGAGGAGAATTCACGAAGGCAAGAAGCCTAAGGCCGCGGACCAGCCTAGTTCGAGCTCCTGTAGGGGATCATTTGGAGTCCAAAACAGGCCTAAGTTCAAGAGGTACTCAGGTAACTCTGCTCCTTAAGGTAATTCAAGAGCTAAGGTGAATACGTCTGGCCCCAGAAAGGGCAATGACCATAACGTTCAGCGAACTAACTGGCCTTGTGGTAAGTGTGGGCGTTCGCATGGAGGTGCATGTTTGGTAGGTACTAACACTTATTTTGGGTGCGGGAAAAGTTGACACATGGTCTGAGACTGTCCTCAAGTGAATAATCAAGCCAAGGTAAATGATCAGCCTCGGCCGAATGCAAATTCTGCAGCCGAACCTCCCAATAGGAAAAGGTTCTATGCACTGAAAGGTAGAGAAGAGCAAGAGAAGTCAGC